>CM056058.1:74912957-75065146 GCA_029574335.1 Rana kukunoris | reverse complement strand
ATACAACTTGCCTAATAATATTGCCATACCTGTATACTTCTAGCATAAATACCTTATTATGGTTCTGCAATCTGACGGTGCGCTTTACATGTTTTTCCATTTTTATATCTACATTCTATTGTTGAAATGTTATTAATCTTTGTGCACATCTTTACCTTCCTGAAGGAGGCTAAACGGAGCTCCAGTTTAGAGGCACCTCCACCTCTCCAGCCACCACATACTGCCATCTGATATGATCGGCACTATTTGGGGGGGGGACATCCTCCATAACAGGAGCGGTGGCTGTCGATTGGGAGGTCCCTGGCTGATCCTCATCCCTCTCCTCCTCTGCCTCATCCTCCTCTGGCACATCCTCCTCAAGGACATCCTCCTCTTCTTCCTCCCTCATCTGTGTCCTGGCACCTTTTGCGCTTGTTTCGCACAGTTGGTAGCGGAGCTCCTAGAATAACACAATGTTCATATATTATAAAAATTTTTTCTAATGACGTATGCAAATTCGTGTGTGCTGCTGTATTGTATATGAATACAAATTAATTTATATAGACAGTTAACCAATGGGAAAATGTTATATTAAAGGTCTTGTGGCCTACAGGGGACTGAGCGTGAGCTGGTCTGCCACCATGGTAAAATGAGCTGTTTTTGTCTCCTTTGTTTTGTTCAGACGATATCATGTTAAAAAAAAGGGCCTGATGGATCACACGGGATTACTATGACAACCCCACGCCTAACACAGGAATATAGTGGGGAATCTATAATATATCAAACTCAACGTGTCTGTATGTATGTATGTATGTTCCAGCATCACGTCCAAACGGCAAAAGTTATTTACATGAAACTTTGGCACACAGGTTACTTATATGTCCGCCACCAACAATGTATAGGTGATTTAAGCTTACCCTCCACCATTTTCCATGGTGGTGGTTTTTCTTTAAATTCCCATTCAACTCTATGGGAAATACATGTTACTTCATAACAGCTGTAGATATTTCGATAACACTTGTTCACATGTTACTTACACGTCACCTTAAAGCATAGGATAGTTAATTTATCCATGAACTACCCCCATTTGTGATGGTCGTGGTTTTTGTATAAAGTCCCATGCAAAGCAATGGGAAATGTATGTTCCCACATAACTTCTGTGTTGCTGTCTGCTGTCCCATGTCTTTTTCCAACAGTGCTATGATAACCTTGGCTGGTGGTGATAGATAATGTTACCACAACATGGCTCTGGGTTTAATAACATCTGCGCCTTACATTAATTACATATGAGCCCTTAAATAACTGTCAACAAAGGAGCTGCGGTGGGTCAACGCGATTGCCACTGCGCTGACAAGCCATTCACCTCTGCAGCTAGGGGTTCTGATCCCGCTCTCGGGTTACATGTTAATTGAGTTTGGTGGTCTCAGCCCGGCCTCGGTGGGAGTGCTATGCGAGGTAAGCCTGCGCTAGTACGCCTACCCCCCTCCCACAAAAACCACCACACTTACACGCCACTAGAAAATTGGGTTAACATGCGCGCACTCTGACCACGCGGTCTCTCTAAAAAGAGAAGCGAAGGACTAACGGGGCTATTTGAGCCGGCAAATCCTCTCACTACCTTATAGGGAGTTCCCTCTGCCACGTTGGCCTTCAACAGCGGAGCAGTAGGACGGGCTGTATGTGAGGCCCCCCTCTCACACGCCATTGTCACCAGGGGCATGGAGAAAGTGGCATATGCCTCTGGGGAGGCCTGTCCTACTCCCCAAATCCTGCAGTCCCGTCTCCTCTCTAGAGTACACGCAGAAAATACACTATAGATAAAAAAAACCTAACTGTCAACAATAACTTACCTGGGTGAAATTTAGCACGGATGACGCTGACCCGGATCTACATTATGCCCCTTTTAAGGTCGGACACACTTCTTGACAATGGCCATGCGATCCGGTGGCCCGCCAGATGTCCTGCTAGTAGTTCTTGGACGTAGCTCACCACCTCCTTCTTTTCTGCCTGACTCTGCAGCTTATCATACCCCTTTGCCAGGAACGTCTGCAAGATGAAGAACAAAGTATATTAGAATATCTTTTGTTTAAAACCTTATGGATATATGACGGAAATCTATGTTAATTCAACATTGAGAGCATTCTCGCCTTATTAATCAATGACAGGGTTTAACATGACAGATTTTATATCTTGCCATTTTTAGACTTTTAGATGAATTAATTTAGAATAAATTATGGATTGATGTTATTTTAAAACTACAACTACCAGCATGCTCTGATACACCATGTAGCTCCCCGTCACCAGCTGTACAAGAATTAAACTTTAACTAGGAGCATGCTGGACAGTTAATGGCTGTCCGGTAAAAACGGGGAGTTGTTTTGCAACAGCTGTAGGCTCCTTTAGGAAACAGCGACGCATAAGCGAGTAGCGCCCCGCATATGAAAATGGTGTTTAAAAACCACACAAGTGAGTTATCGGCACGATCGTTAGAGCAAGAGCAATAATTTTAGCCCTAGAGCACTCTTTAGCTGAAAAAATGCAACCTGTTGAATTTTTAAATAATCACCTATCGAGAATTTTTAAAGGGTGAAAGTTTGACGCCATGCCACGAGCGGGCAGAATTTTTGAGCGTGACATGTTGGGTATCATTTTACTACTCGGCGTAACTTTATCTTTCACAAAATCTAAAAAAATTGTGCAAAATTTATTGTTGTGTTTATTTTCAAATTCAAAAAAAAAGATTTTTTTCAAAAAAAAGAGCGCTTGTAAGACCGCTGCGCAAATACGGTGTGGCAAGAAATATTGCAATGATTACCATTTCATTCTCTAGGTAGGGGTCACCAAAGTACGGCCCGCGGGCCACATCCGGCCCGCCAGGCCATTTTTCTCCGCACGCAGCTGGAGTCACTGGTCCACCAGTTAGTTGTGGAACCTGCGCTGAATATTCGTCGTCCCTAACAATATGCAGCGCAGGTCCCGCAATCTCTCCCGGCGTCTCTCACTGTGTTTGTGTCGGCTGCTGGGTCCACGGGCATCCTAGCAGCCAATGAATTGTTTTTAGACCCGTTGCCACACACGCCCTGCTCCCCCTCCCGCCTCGCTGTTAACCAGTAACGAGTGTGTATTAAGGCGTGCGGAGTCGGGAAGTGCACAGGTCTGAACAGCCAGTGTGTGTAATGTCTGACGCGCTAGTAAAGTAAACATGCATGGAGGAGGGAGGGGGGCTGATGCGAGATGATTACTGTACACTACTGTGGAGGGTGGCTGAATGGCTCTGATATGGCACAAACTTCAGGGTGCTGATAATTCTGATGGGGACACAAGTAGTGCTCTAATGGGGATACAAGTGACAAGTAGGGGTGGTGCTCTTATGGGACACCAGTGGGGGGTTTCTCTAAAGGGACACCAGTGGGGGGTTCTCTAATGGGACACCAGTGGGGGGGTTCTCTAATGGGGACACCAGTGGAGGGGGTTTTAAATGGGACAGCAGTAGGGGGTGCCCTAATGGGGACACAGATGTGTGGTGAGACTATTGGGTCCCCAAACAGATGTATGGGGATCACACCAATGTGGGGACACAGATGTATGAGGAGACTGTTAGGGAAACAGATGTGTGGGGATAGATGTGTGGGGACAACAGTGTGGGGACAGATAATTGTGGGACACCAGTGTGGGGAGCCCAGATGTGTGGGGATACCAGTGTGTGGACACAGATGTGTGGGGACACAAGTGTTGGGACACTGATTTATGGGGAGACTGGTGGAGTCACAGATGTGTGGGGACATAGATGTATGAGGAGACTGGTGGAGTCACAGATGTGTGGGGACACAAGTGTGGGGACACTGATTTTGGTGGGAGACAGGTGTCCCCATACATCTGTGTCCCCCACCAGCCTCCCCACAAATCAGTGTCCCCACACTTGTGTCTCCACACATCTGTTGCCCCACCATCTCCTCATAGATCTGTGTCCCCCACATTAGTGTCCCCATACATCTGTAACCCCAACAGTCTCCCCACAAATCAGTGTTCCCACACTTGTGTTCCCCACACATCGGTGTCCCAACAGTGGTCCTCATACATCTATGTCCCCAGCAGTCTCCTCATACACTGTGTCCCCACATCAGTGTCCCCACCAGTCTCCCCACACATCTATGTCCCCACACTTGTGTCCGCACACATCTGGGTCCCCACACTGGTGTCCCCCACACATGTGTGACCCCCCACCAGTCTCCTCATACATCGGTGTCCCCAGCAGTCTCCTCATACATCTGTTTACCCCACATTGGTGTCCCCCACTTCATGTGTGCCCCCACCAGTCCTCCCAACACATCTATGTCCCCACACTTGTGTCCTCACACATCTGGGTACCCACACATCTGTGACCCCCACCAGTCTCCTCATACATCTGTTACCCCACCACACTCTCTCATACATCAGTGTCCCCACATGGTGTCCCCATACATCTGGTCCCCACCAATGTGGGGGACAGATGTATGAGGAGACTGGTGGGGCCACAGATGTGTGGGGACACCATGTGGGCACACAGATGTGGGGACACAGATGTGTGGGGACATAGATGTGTGGGGAGACTGGTGGGGACACAAATGTGTGGGGGCACCGATGTGGGGACACAGATGTATGAGGAGACTGGTGGGCTAACAGATGTGTGGGGACAACAGTGTGGGGACACATAATTGTGGGGACACCAGTGTGGGGGCACAGATGTATGAGGACACTGGTGTGGACACAGATGTGTAGGGACACCAGTGTGGGGTCACAGATGTGTGGGGAGATTGGTGGGGACACAGATGTATGGGGACACCAATGTGAGGACACAGATGTATGGGGACACCAATGTGATGACACAGATTTTGTGGGAACTGGTGGGGACACATGTATGGGGACACCAATGTGGGGACACAGATGTATAAGGAGACTGTGGGGTAACAGATGTGTGGGGACAACAGTGTGGGGATACAGATTTGTGGGAGACTGGTGGGGTAACAGATGTGTGGGGACAACAGTGTGTGGACACAGATTTGTGGGAGACTGGTGGGGACACATGTATGGGGACACCAATGTGGGGAGACAGATGTATGGGGACACCAATGTGATGACACAGATGTATTGGGACACCAATGTGATGACACAGAGGTATGGGACACCAATGTGAGGAGACAGATGTGTGGGGACACCAGTGTGGGGACACAGATGTATGGGGACACCAATGTGATGACGACAGATGTATGGGGACACCAATGTGATGACACAGATGTATGGGGACACCAATGTGATGATACAGATGTATGGGGACACCAATGTGAGGAGACAGATGTGTGGGGACACCAATGTGAGGAGACAGATGTGTGGGACAAAAGTGTATTAGGACACTGGTGGGGGCACAGATGTGAGGGGACACCAGTGTGGGGACACAGATGTGTGGGGACAAAAGTGTATGAGGAGACTGGTGGGGGGCACAGATGTGTGGGGACACCAGTGTGGGACACAGATGTGTGGGGACAACAGTGTATGAGGAGACTGGTGGGGGGCGCAGATGTGTGGGGACACCAATGTGATGACACAGATGTATGGGGACACCAATGTGGGGACACAGATGTATGGAGACACCAATGTGGGTACACAGATGTATGGGGACACCAATGTGGGGACACAGTTGTATGGGGACACCAATGTGGGGACACAGATGTATGGGGACACCAATGTGGGGACACAGATGTATGGGGACACCATTGTGGGGACACAGATGTATGGGGAAACGAATGTGGGGACACAGATGTGGGGGAGACTGGTGAGGACACACGGATGTAAAACCTCAATGCACGCTGGTAGTTAAACCCGCTGAATGATGCTCCATCGTTTTATTAGACGACAGGACCATCATCCAGTTCTGCTGTCAACAGTAAGTAAAATGCTATTCTTCTTCTACTGTGGATTTATTTAGTTAAATTATTTTTCCGGCCCGCGGATATGAGTAAAATATAGAATGTGGCCCTCGAAGTAAAAAGTTTGGAGACCCCTGCTCTAGGGTGTTAGAAAAAAAAATATATATAATGTTTGGTGGTTTTAAGTAATTTTCTAGCCAAAAAAAAATTTTAGTCTCGTAAACACCAAATCTGAACGAATTAGCCCGGTGTGCACAACATGTTAAATTCATTATTCAAAATAGCAAGGAAAGTGCCTAAATACACATTTACCAAGCAGGGTGTCTGCAGCTGTACAGGCATGTTGGGACTTGTAGTTTTGTAACACCAGGAGACAAATTGTTTGGGAAATACTAATATCTGATCTTATATACTAACTTTTAAACTAGTCTAAAATGCAGGTTAAGATAATTCAAATACTCACAGAGATCAGCAAATTCTCCTCACTTGGTGTGAGATTACTCCCGACCATTTTTTGAGAAAAGAAATCTGGGCACTAGACCAACATCAACTACCTATGGAAAATTAAACTGGCAAGTGTCCAAGTTCCAGGAAGTAGTCGCGCGTGCGTGTTGTGCGCGCGATTGCGCAAGCGCGCACGAGAATCTCGCAATACTGTTTTTAGGTGAAATAACACATATATTCGTTTTCAGAGTGTTACTGTCGAAATTCAAGAAAGGAATTTATCATTCGCATTTTGTGACATTTCGATAAAATATCTCGATTATTATTCGATTTCAGAATGAACCAATCACAGCGCTTGTAAAGCATGTTCCAAAATTCTGCCAAAAAACAGATGTATGGGGACACCAATGTGATGACACAGATGTATGGGGACACCAATGTGATGAGACAGATGTATGGGGACACCAATGTGGGGGCACAGATGTATGGGGACACCAATGTGATGAGACAGATGTATGGGGACACCAATGTGGGGGCACAGATGTATGGGGACACCAATGTGGGGACACAGATGTATGGGGACACCAATGTGGGGACACAGATGTATGGGAACACCAATGTGAGGACACAGATGTATGGGGACACCAATGTGGGGACACAGATGTATGGGGACACCAATGTGGGGACACAGATGTATGGGGACACCAATGTGGGGACACAGATGTATGGGGACACCAATGTGAGGACACAGATGTATGGGGACACCAATGTGATGACACAGATGTATGGGGACACCAATGTGAGGACACAGATGTATGGGGACACCAATGTGATGACACAGATGTATGGGGACACCAATGTGGGGACACAGATGTATGGGGACACCAATGTGATGACACAGATGTATGGGGACACCAATGTGATGACACAGATGTATGGGGACACCAATGTGATGACACATGTATGGGGACACCAATGTGACGACACAGATGTATGGGGACACCAGTGTGGGTACACAGATGTATGGGGACACCAGTGTGGGGACACAGATGTGTGGGGACAAAAGTGTATGAGGACACTGGTGGGGGGCACAGATGTGTGGGGACACCAGTGTGGGGACACAGATGTGTGGGGACAAAAGTGTATGAGGAGACTGGTGGGGGGCACAGATGTGTGGGGACACCAATGTGATGACACAGATGTATGGGGACACCAATGTGATGACACATGTATGGGGACACCAATGTGACGACACAGATGTATGGGGACACCAGTGTGGGTACACAGATGTATGGGGACACCAGTGTGGGGACACAGATGTGTGGGGACAAAAGTGTATTAGGAGACTGGTGGGGGGCACAGATGTGTGGGGACACCAGTGTGGGGACACAGATGTGTGGGGACAAAAGTGTATGAGGAGACTGGTGGGGGGCACAGATGTGTGGGGACACCAATGTGATGACACAGATGTATGGGGACACCAATGTGAGGAGACAGATGTGTGGGGACACCAGTGTGGGGACACAGATGTGTGGGGACAAAAGTGTATGAGGAGACTGGTGGGGGGCACAGATGTATGGGGACACCAATGTGATGACACAGATGTATGGGGACACCAATGTGAGGAGACAGATGTGTGGGGACACCAGTGTGGGGACACAGATGTGTGGGGACAAAAGTGTATGAGGACACTGGTGGGGGGCACAGATGTGAGGGGACACCAGTGTGGGGACACAGATGTGTGGGGACAAAAGTGTATGAGGAGACTGGTGGGGGGCACAGATGTGTGGGGACACCAATGTGATGACAAAGATGTATGGGGACACCAATGTGAGGAGACAGATGTGTGGGGACAAAAGTGTATGAGGAGACTGGTGGGGGGCACAGATGTGTGGGGACACCAGTGTGGGGACACAGATGTGTGGGGACAAAAGTGTATGAGGAGACTGGTGGGGGGCACAGATGTGTGGGGACACCAATGTGATGACACAGATGTATGGGGACACCAATGTGAGGAGACAGATGTGTGGGGACACCAGTGTGGGGACACAGATGTGTGGGGACAAAAGTGTATGAGGAGACTGGTGGGGGGCACAGATGTATGGGGACACCAATGTGATGACACAGATGTATTGGGACACCAATGTGATGACACAGATGTATGGGGACACCAATGTGAGGAGACAGATGTGTGGGGACACCAGTGTGGGGACACAGATGTGTGGGGACAAAAGTGTATGAGGACACTGGTGGGGGGCACAGATGTGAGGGGACACCAGTGTGGGGACACAGATGTGTGGGGACAAAAGTGTATGAGGAGACTGGTGGGGGGCACAGATGTGTGGGGACACCAATGTGATGACAAAGATGTATGGGGACACCAATGTGAGGAGACAGATGTGTGGGGACACCAGTGTGGGGACACAGATGTGTGGGGACAAAAGTGTATTAGGAGACTGGTGGGGGGCACAGATGTGTGGGGACACCAGTGTGGGGACACAGATGTGTGGGGACAAAAGTGTATGAGGAGACTGGTGGGGGGCACAGATGTGTGGGGACACCAATGTGATGACACAGATGTATGGGGACACCAATGTGAGGAGACAGATGTGTGGGGACACCAGTGTGGGGACACAGATGTGTGGGGACAAAAGTGTATGAGGAGACTGGTGGGGGGCACAGATGTATGGGGACACCAATGTGATGACACAGATGTATGGGGACACCAATGTGATGACACATGTATGGGGACACCAATGTGACGACACAGATGTATGGGGACACCAGTGTGGGTACACAGATGTATGGGGACACCAGTGTGGGGACACAGATGTGTGGGGACAAAAGTGTATTAGGAGACTGGTGGGGGGCACAGATGTGTGGGGACACCAGTGTGGGGACACAGATGTGTGGGGACAAAAGTGTATGAGGAGACTGGTGGGGGGCACAGATGTGTGGGGACACCAATGTGATGACACAGATGTATGGGGACACCAATGTGATGACACATGTATGGGGACACCAATGTGACGACACAGATGTATGGGGACACCAGTGTGGGTACACAGATGTATGGGGACACCAGTGTGGGGACACAGATGTGTGGGGACAAAAGTGTATTAGGAGACTGGTGGGGGGCACAGATGTGTGGGGACACCAGTGTGGGGACACAGATGTGTGGGGACAAAAGTGTATGAGGAGACTGGTGGGGGGCACAGATGTGTGGGGACACCAATGTGATGACACAGATGTATGGGGACACCAATGTGAGGAGACAGATGTGTGGGGACACCAGTGTGGGGACACAGATGTGTGGGGACAAAAGTGTATGAGGAGACTGGTGGGGGCACAGATGTATGGGGACACCAATGTGATGACACAGATGTATGGGGACACCAATGTGAGGAGACAGATGTGTGGGGACACCAGTGTGGGGACACAGATGTGTGGGGACAAAAGTGTATGAGGACACTGGTGGGGGGCACAGATGTGAGGGGACACCAGTGTGGGGACACAGATGTGTGGGGACAAAAGTGTATGAGGAGACTGGTGGGGGGCACAGATGTATGGGGACACCAATGTGATGACACAGATGTATGGGGACACCAATGTGAGGAGACAGATGTGTGGGGACACCAGTGTGGGGACACAGATGTGTGGGGACAAAAGTGTATGAGGACACTGGTGGGGGGCACAGATGTGAGGGGACACCAGTGTGGGGACACAGATGTGTGGGGACAAAAGTGTATGAGGAGACTGGTGGGGGGCACAGATGTGTGGGGACACCAGTGTGGGGACACAGATGTGTGGGGACAAAAGTGTATGAGGAGACTGGTTGGGGGCACAGATGTGTGGGGACACCAATGTGATGACAAAGATGTATGGGGACACCAATGTGAGGAGACAGATGTGTGGGGACACCAGTGTGGGGACACAGATGTGTGGGGACAAAAGTGTATGAGGAGACTGGTGGGGGGCACAGATGTATGGGGACACCAATGTGATGACACAGATGTATGGGGACACCAATGTGATGACACAGATGTATGGGGACACCAATGTGAGGAGACAGATGTGTGGGGACACCAATGTGAGGAGACAGATGTGTGGGGACACCAGTGTGGGGACACAGATGTGTGGGGACAAAAGTGTATGAGGAGACTGGTGGGGGGCACAGATGTGTGGGGACACCAATGTGATGACACAGATGTATGGGGACACCAATGTGGGGAGACAGATGTATGGGGACACCAATGTGATGACACAGATGTATTGGGACACCAATGTGATGACACAGATGTATGGGGACACCAATGTGAGGAGACAGATGTGTGGGGACACCAGTGTGGGGACACAGATGTGTGGGGACAAAAGTGTATGAGGAGACTGGTGGGGGGCACAGATGTGTGGGGACACCAATGTGATGACACAGATGTATGGGGACACCAATGTGGGGAGACAGATGTATGGGGACACCAATGTGAGGAGACAGATGTGTGGGGACACCAGTGTGGGGACACAGATGTGTGGGGACAAAAGTGTATTAGGAGACTGGTGGGGGGCACAGATGTGTGGGGACACCAGTGTGGGGACACAGATGTGTGGGGACAAATGTGTATGAGGAGACTGGTGGGGGGCACAGATGTGTGGGGACACCAATGTGATGACAAAGATGTATGGGGACACCAATGTGAGGAGACAGATGTGTGGGGACACCAGTGTGGGGACACAGATGTGTGGGGACAAAAGTGTATGAGGAGACTGGTGGGGGGCACAGATGTATGGGGACACCAATGTGATGACACAGATGTATGGGGACACCAATGTGATGACACAGATGTATGGGGACACCAATGTGAGGAGACAGATGTGTGGGGACACCAATGTGAGGAGACAGATGTGTGGGGACACCAGTGTGGGGACACAGATGTGTGGGGACAAAAGTGTATGAGGAGACTGGTGGGGGGCACAGATGTGTGGGGACACCAATGTGATGACACAGATGTATGGGGACACCAATGTGGGGAGACAGATGTATGGGGACACCAATGTGATGACACAGATGTATTGGGACACCAATGTGATGACACAGATGTATGGGGACACCAATGTGAGGAGACAGATGTGTGGGGACACCAGTGTGGGGACACAGATGTGTGGGGACAAAAGTGTATGAGGAGACTGGTGGGGGGCACAGATGTGTGGGGACACCAATGTGATGACACAGATGTATGGGGACACCAATGTGGGGAGACAGATGTATGGGGACACCAATGTGAGGAGACAGATGTGTGGGGACACCAGTGTGGGGACACAGATGTGTGGGGACAAAAGTGTATGAGGAGACTGGTGGGGGGCACAGATGTGTGGGTACACCAATGTGATGACACAGATGTATGGGGACACCAATGTGGGGAGACAGATGTATGGGGACACCAATGTGATGACACAGATGTATTGGGACACCAATGTGATGACACAGATGTATGGGGACACCAATGTGAGGAGACAGATGTGTGGGGACACCAGTGTGGGGACACAGATGTGTGGGGACAAAAGTGTATGAGGAGACTGGTGGGGGGCACAGATGTGTGGGGACACCAATGTGATGACACAGATGTATGGGGACACCAATGTGGGGAGACAGATGTATGGGGACACCAATGTGATGACACAGATGTATTGGGACACCAATGTGATGACACAGATGTATGGGGACACCAATGTGAGGAGACAGATGTGTGGGGACACCAGTGTGGGGACACAGATGTATGGGGACAAAAGTGTATTAGGAGACTGGTGGGGGGCACAGATGTGTGGGGACACCAGTGTGGGGACACAGATGTGTGGGGACAAAAGTGTATGAGGAGACTGGTGGGGGGCACAGATGTGTGGGGACACCAATGTGATGACAAAGATGTATGGGGACACCAATGTGAGGAGACAGATGTGTGGGGACACCAGTGTGGGGACACAGATGTGTGGGGACAAAAGTGTATGAGGAGACTGGTGGGGGGCACAGATGTATGGGGACACCAATGTGATGACACAGATGTATGGGGACACCAATGTGATGACACAGATGTATGGGGACACCAATGTGAGGAGACAGATGTGTGGGGACACCAATGTGAGGAGACAGATGTGTGGGGACACCAGTGTGGGGACACAGATGTGTGGGGACAAAAGTGTATGAGGAGACTGGTGGGGGCACAGATGTGTGGGGACACCAATGTGATGACACAGATGTATGGGGACACCAATGTGGGGAGACAGATGTATGGGGACACCAATGTGATGACACAGATGTATTGGGACACCAATGTGATGACACAGATGTATGGGGACACCAATGTGAGGAGACAGATGTGTGGGGACACCAGTGTGGGGACACAGATGTGTGGGGACAAAAGTGTATGAGGAGACTGGTGGGGGGCACAGATGTGTGGGGACACCAATGTGATGACACAGATGTATGGGGACACCAATGTGGGGAGACAGATGTATGGGGACACCAATGTGAGGAGACAGATGTGTGGGGACACCAGTGTGGGGACACAGATGTGTGGGGACAAAAGTGTATGAGGAGACTGGTGGGGGGCACAGATGTGTGGGTACACCAATGTGATGACACAGATGTATGGGGACACCAATGTGGGGAGACAGATGTATGGGGACACCAATGTGATGACACAGATGTATTGGGACACCAATGTGATGACACAGATGTATGGGGACACCAATGTGAGGAGACAGATGTGTGGGGACACCAGTGTGGGGACACAGATGTGTGGGGACAAAAGTGTATGAGGAGACTGGTGGGGGGCACAGATGTGTGGGGACACCAATGTGATGACACAGATGTATGGGGACACCAATGTGGGGAGACAGATGTATGGGGACACCAATGTGATGACACAGATGTATTGGGACACCAATGTGATGACACAGATGTATGGGGACACCAATGTGAGGAGACAGATGTGTGGGGACACCAGTGTGGGGACACAGATGTATGGGGACACCAATGTGATGACACAGATGTATGGGGACACCAATGTGATGACACAGATGTATGGGGACACCAATGTGAGGAGACAGATGTGTGGGGACACCAGTGTGGGGACACAGATGTGTGGGGACAAAAGTGTATGAGGAGACTGGTGGGGGGCACAGATGTGTGGGGACACCAGTGTGGGGACACAGATGTGTGGGGACAACAGTGTATGAGGAGACTGGTGGGGGGCGCAGATGTGTGGGGACACCAATGTGATGACACAGATGTATGGGGACACCAATGTGGGGACACAGATGTATGGAGACACCAATGTGGGTACACAGATGTATGGGGACACCAATGTGGGAACACAGTTGTATGGGGGACACCAATGTGGGGACACAGAGGTATGGGGACACCAATGTGGGGACACAGATGTATGGGGACACCATTGTGGGGACACAGATGTATGGGGACACGAATGTGGGGACACAGATGTGGGGGAGACTGGTGAGGACACGGATGTAAAACCTCAATGCACGCTGGTAGTTAAACCCGCTGAATGATGCTCCATGGTTTTATTAGACGACAGGACCATCATCCAGTTCTGCTGTCAACAGTAAGTAAAATGCTATTCTTCTTCTACTGTGGATTTATTTAGTTAAATTATTTTTCCGGCCCGCGGATATGAGTAAAATATAGAATGTGGCCCTCGAAGTAAAAAGTTTGGAGACCCCTGCTCTAGGGTGTTAGAAAAAAAATATATATATAATGTTTGGGGGTTTTAAGTAATTTTCTAGCCAAAAAAAAGTTTTAGTCTCGTAAACACCAAATCTGAACAAATTAGCCCGGTGTCCACAACATGTTAAATTCATTATTCAAAATAGCAAGGAAAGTGCCTAAATACACATTTACCAAGCAGGGTGTCTGCAGCTGTACAGGCATGCTGGGACTTGTAGTTTTGTAACACCAGGAGACAAATTGTTTGGGAAATACTAATATCTGATCTTATATACTAACTTTTAAACTAGTCTAAAATGCAGGTAAAGATAATTCAAATACTCACACTGATCAAAATATTCTCTTCATCTCTTGAAAGGTTGCTTCCAACCATCTTTCCAATTAAAGTAGTGGAAATAGACCAAAAACAGCTACCTATGGAAAATGAAACTGGCAAGTGTCCAAGTTCCAGGAAGTAGTCGCGCGTGCGTGTTGTTCGCGCGATTGCGCAAGCGCGCTCGAGAAATTCGCAATACTGTTTTTAAATAAAATTACACATATATTCGATTTCAGAGTGTTACTGTAGAAATTCCGCAATAAATTTCTCATTCGCATTTTTGCGAAATTACGATAAAATATCAAGAATATTCTGAGCCAATCAGAGTGCTCCTTACACATTTGCCGAATATTCTCAATTATTTTGTATTGCAACATATCACGAATATTCTGAGCCAATCAGAGTGCTCCTTACACATTTGCCGAATATTATCAATTATTTTGTATTGCAACATATCACGAATATTCTGAGCCAATCAGAGTGCTCCTTACACATTTGCCGAATATTCTCAATTATTTTGTATTGCAACATATTACGAATATTCTGAGCCAATCAGAGTGCTCCCTCCGCATTTCTCGAATATTCGCAATTCGCAATTCGCAATAGCGAAAATTCGCAATGATTTCTCTTTCAAAAAATATCACGAATATTCGTATTTAGCGAATATATCACGAATATTCGACAATATATTCGAGATATATCGCGAATTCGAATATGGCATATTCTGCTCAACACTACACTGCAGCTAGCACAATTTCCTGCCTGACAAATAAACAGGACAAGTGCAGTAACACCCAGTATGTTTAGGTGTAAACTAAACAGCACACAGGCAATACAACATGTTAGAGCACTGCAGCTATGCACAATCTCCTGCCTGACAAATAGGAATAGCAGATCTAGCTAAGCTATACAGTGTATAAATATATGTACAACTCCTAGGGATGTATATATATATATTCTCTACACACTGTAATTAAAGCTAAACTGACTAGCCTGCTCTATCTAGCTATCTAAAAAGACAATCTCTCTGTCTCTCTAACTGCTCTCAGTAACAAGCCGGAACACACTACACGTGGCCGCCCGGAAGGCGGCCTTATATAATGTGGGGCGTGTGCTAAAGCCCTGAGCCATAATTGGCCAAAGCCACCCAGGCTTTGGCCAATTATGGCTCTTTGTTTTTTGCGCGCTGTGATTGGCCAAGCATGCGGGACCATTGCGCGTCACTCGAATTTGGCGCGAACGACCCGTTTTGTTCGAATTTCATCGAACGTACGAACAGACAATGTTCGAGTCGAACATACATTTGTATCGAACACGAAGCTCATCCCTAGTGACAACCATGACTCCATCCATAGATATTATGCAAGAGTAGCATAGCCATCTGGTGATAGGAAGTGTATTTTTTGCATGTAGTTTACTTGAGTGTTCTAAAACTTCCTCGTGGGTTTTTTGACTGCCAAATCCTAGCCAGTCGCTAACACATATTACTCAATGGTTTCCTCACCCTCTGGGGAGGAGGCCTACGATAGACTTAAGAAGCTGTCAAGAGCTTTTAGAGCTAAATAGATGCTCTAAAGCAGGTAAAGATCCAAATTTACCAGTTCACTTTAGTAGCTGGCAAATTGCAACTACCTGGTACTATGAAATAAATTGCAGGGTCAAATTTGGAGGATTGCATTTCGTCAAATTCATCCATTTCTAGTATTGGTTTTGAAAAAAAAAATTGGTCAGTGTCATTTACAACCCTTGCTCAGGGACCGCTGATGTTATAACAGTGGCCGCAAGAGCGTGGCGGTGTATGGGTGCCTGGATCGTCTTCTGTGTGGTAAATGTGTCAGCAGGGTGGACCAGTAGGTTAAACAGCAGGCTTTGGCAGGTCAGCAGATTCTGGACTGGTGGCAGCAAGAAACAGGGACCAGGCAGGTGCATGCAGAGAAGAGAAGATACAGGATGTGTGGTCCAACAAGCTGGTTTGGTAACAGACGATCAGATGCAGACATAGACAATAGGCAGAGAATGGCCAGGATGCAGGCAAGGTTTGGCAACAGGATATCAAGCAGTGGAGAGATTTAAGCACAGTTAACAAGGCAAGCCGAGGTCAGGATAATGGATAGCAAGAGTAGTCAGAGTAAGCCGGTTCAAACAAAAGAAATCCGATAAGGATCACAGAAGCAAAGTCCTAGTGGACTTGCTTCCCCTAAATATGTCATTTTGCACCAACGCTTAATATTTGTGCGAATGCACACATTTGTGCGACTGACAGAATAGGCACCTGGGGAATTAGTGTCTGTGCATGCGGGTTAGCATCTACCCTTCAGCACCAGCCATGCCATGGACAGCATGTTCCTGACATTCAGGTTGCAATGCCCCATTCCTGGAGTGAGAAAGGTAAATTCCAAATCCAGTTGGCAATATGTGAAGTAAAGTAGGAATCATTTCACCTTAACACAAATAAATCTTCAGTGACACAACTCGCAGTTTCCTGGATCCACAATCGCTCCTCGGTGTTCCCAGGCTTTGTATTGCAGCACCCAGTGGGCATTTTGAGCAGGGGTGTCCAAGACTCAACCCTATCCCCTGCTCATTTGGCGTGGTGGTCTCGTACCTTTTTCTTTTAATAACATATAATAACATGCAGTATAGTACAGTGTTGAACAAAACCTTATCCTCATGTTGAAATTGCATTTTTAAAACAGGTTTGAATGCACAACCATGAAGATTCAACTCTTTCTAGAGATCTCCTTTCATTGGCTTCTGCCTAAACAAGTCCTAAAGTGTTTATTCTATTGTGGTAGGGAGATTAGATTTTGGGGTAGGGACGAACATGACATGTTCTTTGTCATCTGTAAAGGAACTGATCAATATGTTGTTACTATATACCTTAAATGTACAGTATATTATACATCCAGAGCTGACATTGGCTGCTTAGTGAAAGTGGAAATGTATAATTGTACGGAGCCAAGACATTATGGTAATAAACTGTAATCCTGCAGTAATCATACAGGTAAACCATATCATGTGTTTACTAGTGTTGAGCAGAATATGCCATATTCGTATTCGCGATATATCTCGAATATATAGTCGAATATTCGACAGATATTCGCTAAATACGAATATTCGTGATATATTTTCGAAATGAAATGATTGCGAATTTTCGCTATCGCGAATGCGAATTGCGATTGCGAATTGCGCATGCGAATTGCGAATATTCGAGAAATGCGGAATGGAGCACTCTGATTGGCACAGAATATTCGTGATATATTACAATATAAAATAATTGCGAATATTCGATAAATGCGGAAGGAGCACTCTGATTGGCTCAGAATATTCGTGATATATTACAATACACAATAATTGCGAATATTCGGCAAATGCGGAAGGAGCACTCTGATTGGCTCAGAATATTCGTGATATATTACAATACACAATAATTGCGAATATTCGAGAAATGCGGAATGGAGCACTCTGATTGGCTCAGAATATTCGTGATATATTACAATACACAATAATTGCGAATATTCGAGAAATGCGGAATGGAGCACTCTGATTGGCTCAGAATATTCGTGATATATTACAATACACAATAATTGCGAATATTCGGCAAATGCGGAAGGAGCACTCTGATTGGCTCAGAATATTCGTGATATATTACAATACACAATAATTGCGAATATTCGAGAAATGCGGAATGGAGCACTCTGATTGGCTCAGAATATTCGTGATATATTACAATACACAATAATTGCGAATATTCGAGAAATGCGGAATGGAGCACTCTGATTGGCTCAGAATATTCGTGATATATTACAATACACAATAATTGCGAATATTCGGCAAATGCGGAAGGAGCACTCTGATTGGCTCAGAATATTCGTGATATATTACAATACACAATAATTGCGAATATTCGAGAAATGCGGAATGGAGCACTCTGATTGGCTCAGAATATTCGTGATATATTACAATACACAATAATTGCGAATATTCGAGAAATGCGGAATGGAGCACTCTGATTGGCTCAGAATATTCGTGATATATTACAATACACAATAATTGCGAATATTCGGCAAATGCGGAAGGAGCACTCTGATTGGCTCAGAATATTCGTGATATATTACAATACACAATAATTGCGAATATTCGAGAAATGCGGAATGGAGCACTCTGATTGGCTCAGAATATTCGTGATATATTACAATACACAATAATTGCGAATATTCGAGAAATGCGGAATGGAGCACTCTGATTGGCTCAGAATATTCGTGATATATTACAATACACAATAATTGCGAATATTCGGCAAATGCGGAAGGAGCACTCTGATTGGCTCAGAATATTCGTGATATATTACAATTACACAATAATTGCGAATATTCGAGAAATGCGGAATGGAGCACTCTGATTGGCTCAGAATATTCGTGATATATTACAATACAAAATAATTTCGAAATTTCGAGAAATGCGGAATGGAGTACTCTGATTGGCTCAGAATATTCGTGATATATTACAATATAAAATAATCGCGCGATATCGCTATTTGCCGAATAATCGCATTGCGATTTTTCGGCAATATAAAATGAGCGCTGCAGCTACTCGGCCCAAGGTCTCTAATCATACCAGCAATGCTTTTAGACGTCGATGGGGATCTCTAGGATGTGATCTGTTCCAAAAAAAAAATTAAAACATTCGAATATTCGAAATAGCGAATATTCGCCGCGATATTCGCGATATTCGCGAATACTCGAATATGCAATATTCGTAGCGAATATTCGCAATTCGAATATTCGTGAGCAACACTAGTGTTTACATGTTCATGTTGTGAGCAGGTGCCTGTATTCTGGCAGGGGAGCTCAATTACCTTCTCAGCTCCTGTGTTATTAAATCATAATGTGTCTCAAGCACACCCATTAATCCTGACATGCCTACAAAATTATCATACATTTTAATCAGTTATAGACCTGACAGCACCTGGCAGGGCAAGATTTATTTTAACATTTATTTTCAATAGAATGTGCAGCATTATTGACAACAAGACAGTGACCTCTAACTCCTGTACCCCTTCATCAGTTACCAATGACAGAACTTGGTGAGGGTCTGACTTTATATTCATACAAGTCAGAGGCGTAACTAGAATCTTCAGGGCCTGATGCAAGAAACCATGATGGGCCTCCACAAGGGGCATTGCTAGGTCTACAAAAGATCTCAAGCCCATAGCTAAGTAAAGAAAGTCATACGCTTGGGCGGGCATACACATGTATACAATTATATTATATATGTGTGTGTGTATACTTACTGCAAGGTCCCCAGAGAGCCTCCCCTTATTGCAGGGTCCCCAGAGAGCCCCCTTACATCAGTGTCCCCAGAGGGCCCCCTTACTTTAGGGTCCCCAAAGTGTCCCCTTACTTTAGGGTCCCCAGGAGGGCCCCCCTTACATCTGGAACCTCAAAGGGCCCCTTTACATCAGGGTTCCCAGAGGCACCCCTTACTTTAGGGTCCCCAGAGATCAGGGTCCCCAGAGGGCCCCACTTACATCAGGGTCCCCAAAGCGCCCCCCTTGCATCGGGTCCCCAGATAATCACCCCCCCTCCCAGAGGTTCCCCTGTACCTGGCTGGCCTATGCTGTCTGTGCACCTTGGACCCCCAGCACATCTCTGTACACCCCACTATGGTGTCCATGGGCCGGATCTCATGGGGTTTGTAGTTCTCTCTCTAAATCTATACAGTGTAGAGGAGATGGGAGGGGCCTCTGACCATGGCATGTATCAGCAAGAGTGTACAAGCAGAGCGGCTCACTGAAGAGTGAAGCCGATACATGCCCGGGTCAGAGGCCCCTCCCCTCTCCACTGTATACATTCGGAGAGAGAACTACAAGCCCCAAGGAGATCCCGCGGCTCACAGACAACATAGAGCTGTCTATCACCGCCTCCCACCTCCCCCTGCATGTTAAATGGACTGTCAGGGGTGCAGGAGGAGATGAAGAGTCTTGGGGGCCCCCACAGTGACAGAACAACAGGGCCCTGTCACAAGTGTGACTGCAGCGACCCCTATAGTTCCGCCACTGATATAAGTATAATTTTCATTTTAGATGTAGAGGGGCTCTTAAATAAAAACTTTGATGTTGAGGCTTAGTCCAGGGAAACCAATTGGATTTTGTGGATAAACTTAACCACTTTCCCCCCGGACCATTTGTCAGCCTAAAGACCAGAGGTGTTTTTACAATTTGGAACTGCGTTACTTTAACTGGTAATTGCGCGGTCATGCAATGTTATACCGAAACGAAACTTGCGTCCTTTTTTTCCCACAAATAGAGCTGTCTTTTGATGGTATTTGATTGCCTCTGCGATTTTTATTTTTTGCGATATAAACGGAAAAAGACCGTAAATTTTGAAAAAAAATGATTTTTCTTATAACAAAAAGTAAAAAAATATCGAATAAACTAAATTTTAGTCAAACATTTAGGCCAAAATGTATTCAGCCACATGTCTTTAGTAAAAAAAATCGCAATAAGCGTATAATTATTGGTTTTCGCAAAAGTTATAGCGTCTACAAACTAGGGTACATTTTCTGGAATTTACACAGCTTTTATTTTGTGACTGCCTATCTAATTTCTTGAGGTGCCAAAATGGCAGAGCAGTACAAAACCCCCCCAAATGACCCAATTTTGGAAAGTAGACACCCCAAGGAAATTACTGAGGGGCATGTTGAGCCCACTGAATATTTTTTTTTTTGTACCAAGTGATTGAATAATGACAAAAAAAAAAAAAAAATTTACAAAAAGTTGTCACTAAATGATAAATTGCTCACACATGCCATGGTTATATGTGGAATTACACCCCAAAATACATTCTGCTGCTTCTCCTGAGTACGGGGATACCACATGTGTGGGACTTTTTGGGGAGCCTAGCTGCGTGCAGGGCCCCTAAACCAAGCATGGGCTTCAGGATTTCTAAGGTCACAAATTTTTGATTTCACTTCTCACTACCTATGACAGTTTTGAAGGCCATAAAATGCCCAAATAGCACAAACCCCCCCCCCCCCCCCCAAATGACCCAATTTTGGAAAGTAGACACCCCAGGCTATTTGCTGAGAGGCATTTTGAGTCCATGGAATATTCTATATTTTGCCACAAGTTGCGGGAATATGAATTTTTTTTTTCTTTTGCACAAAGTTGTCACTAAATTATATATTGCTCACACATGCCATGGGCATATGTGGAATTGCACCCCAAAATACATTCTGCTGCTTCTCCTGAGTATGGGGATACCACATGTGTGGGACTTTTTGGGAGCCTAGCCGCGTACGGGACCCCGAAAACCAAGAACCGCCTTCAGGATTTCTAAGGGCATACATTTTTGATTTCACTCCTCACTACCTATCACTACCTATCACCGTTTTGAAGGCCATAAAATGCCAAGGTGACACAAAACCCCCCCAAATGACCCCATTTTGGAAAGTAGACACCCCAAGCTATTTTCTGAGAGGTATGTTGAGTACATGGAATATTTTATATTTTGCCACCAGTTGCTGGAATATGACAAACTTTTATTTTATTTTATTTTTTTGCACAAAGTTGCCACTAAATGATATATTGCTCAAACATGCCATGGGCATATGTGGAATTACACCCCAAAATACATTCTACTGCTTCTCCTGAGTACGGGGATACCACATGTGTGGGACTTGTTGGGAGCCTAGCCGCTTACGGGACCCCGAAAACCAAGCACCGCTTTCAGGATTTCTAAGGGCGCAAATCTTTGATTTTACCCCTCACTGCCTATCACAGTTTTGGAGGCCATGGAAATCCCAGATGGCACTAAACCCCCCCAAATGACCCCATTTTGGAAAGTAGACACCCCAAGCTATTTGATGAGAGGCATGGCGAGTATTTTACAGCGCTCATTTATTTTTGAAAATGAAGAAAGATATTATTATTTTTTTTTTTTTCTCTTTTTTTTTTTTTAAATCTTTGTGACAAAAAGCAAGAACTGCAAAATACTCACCATACCTCTCAGCAAATAGGTTGGGGTGTCTACTTTCCAAAATGGGGTCATTTGGGGGGGTTTGTGCCATCTGGGCATTCCATGGCCTCCGAAACTGTGATAGGCAGTGAGGGGTAAAATCAAAGATTTGCGCCCTTAGAAAGCCTGAAGGTGGTGATTGGTTTTTGGGGTCCCGTACGCGTCTAGGCTCCCAAAAAGTCTCACACATGTGGTATCCCCGTACTCGGGAGAAGCAGCAGAATGTATTTTGGGGTGTAATTCCACATATAACCATGGCATGTTTGAGCAATATATCATTTAGTGGCAACTTTGTGCAAAAAAAAAAAAAAAAGTTTGTCATATTCCAGCAACTGGTGGCAAAATATAAAATATTCCATGTACTCAACATACCTCTCAGAAAATAGCTTGGGGTGTCTACTTTCCAAAATGGGGTCATTTGGGGGGATTTTGAACTGTCCTGGCATTTTATGCACAACATTTAGAAGCTTATGTCGCACATCATCCACTCTTCTAACCACTTGAAGACAAAGCCCTTTCTGACACTGTTTGTTTACATAAAAACTTTTTTTTTTTTTGCAAGAAAGTTAAGTTGAACCCCCAAACATTATATATTTTTTTAAAGCAAAGGCCCTACAGATTAAAATGGTGGGTGTTGCATTTTTTTTTTCCACGCAGTATTTGCGCAGCGATTTTTTAAACACATTTTTTGGGGAAAAAATACACTTTTTTTTATTTTAAAGCACTAAAACACACTATATTGCCCAAATATTTCATGAAATAAAAAAGATGATCGTAGGCCGAGTACACAGATACCAAACACGACATACTTTAAAATTTCCCACAAATGCGCAGTGGCGACAAACAACATACATTTTTAAAAGCCTTTAAAAGCCTCTACAGGTTACCACATTAGATTTACGGAGGAGGTCTACAGCTAAAATTATTACCCTCGATCTGGCCTTCGCGGTGATACCTCACATGCATGGTACAATTGCTGTTTACATATGACGCCATACCGACGCTTGCGTTCGCCTTTGCGTGAGAGCAGGGGGGGACAGGGGTGCTTTTTTTTTTTTTTTTATTATTATTTATTTTGCTTTTTTAATTTTATTTTAGACTGTTCCTTCCTTTTTTTATTTTTTTTTATAATTTTTATTGTTATCTTAGGGCATGTAAATATCCCCTATAATAGCAATAGTTAGTGACAGGTACTCTTTTTTGAAAAAATTGGGGTCTATCAGACCCTAGGTCTCTCCTCTGCCCTCATAGCATCTGACCACACCAAGATCGGTGTGATAAAATGTTTTCCCACTTTCCCAATGGCGCAGTTTATATCCGGGGGGGGGCATACCCTCCCACTGCTTTTAAAAGCAGTCTAGAGGCTAATTAGCCGCTAGAATTGCTTTTACATGAAAGCCGACCGCTGGCTGAAGAGAATGATACCAAGATGATACCTAAACCCGCAGGCATCATTCTGGTATAACCATTCAAAGTCCAGCAACATACCAATACGTTGATGGTTCTTGTTGGACATGTATTGTAATCTTTTTTTTTTCATTCAGCCTGTTGGCTGAACGAAAAAAATTGATTGATCGGTGGGTATGCCCACCATTAGAATACCTCCCTTCATCCACCCACTTCTAATGATGGGCATACATGCACCAGTTATATATGCCGAAGCATGGGGGCATCCTCCCTCAAAAAAGTTATGCCGCTCACAGACGTATGTACGCTGCATAAAAAGTTATGGCGCATACACACGGTCGGACTTTTCAACGGACAAGCTTCCGACGGAATTTCGACCGTATGTACGTGCATTAGGAGCAAAATCGCTCCTCCGCCCCTAATGCCCCCATGCTTCGGCATATATGCTCTTTTTTTAACTGTGGTGGTGAAATCACCTCCTACAGTGTTGGAATCACGGCTTTAAATATCGTGGGAGCAAACGCTGTTGCTGTCACGCTAAATAAATCGGCGATGCAACTGGATGGCGTACCTGCTAAGCAAATGATGGTTAACATTAAAACAAAGTAACATTACATTCTAACAGTAAGATCTTACCATACCATACCTGCAAATCAAATACCAAAAAATAAAAAAACAGTAAAAAATAAATTAACGCAACCTGTGCCTAAAAAATATATATGCCGAAGCATGGGGGCATCCTCCCTCAAAAAAAGTTATGCCGCGTACACACGGTTGAACTTTTCCACGGGAAAGCTTCCGACGGAATTTCGATCGTATGTATGCGGCATTAGGAGCAAAATCGCTCCTCCGCCCCTAATGCCCCCATGCTTCGGCATATATGCTCTTTTTTTAGCTGTGGTGGTGAAATCACCTCCCACAGTGTTGGAGTCGTGGCTTTATATATCGTGGGAGCAAACGCTGTTGCTGTCACGCTAAATAAATCCGCGATGCAACTAAATGGCGTACCTGCTAAGTAAATGATGGTTAACAATAAAACAAACATTACAGTATAACATACCATACCTGCAAAGCAAATACTATAAAAAAAAATAGAGAGAATAGATATAGAACAATAGTGAGTAGACAGTAGAGAGTGAACATAAGAGAACAACAAATAGAGGAGAAAAATACAACCACAACTATTTTTGGATTTTTTATTTTATATTTTTTTTGTGTTTTTGTGTGAGTTTAATTTTTTCCACTTTTTTTCACTTTTATAAACTGTAAACTGAACGTTGCAGATTATGGTCTCTCAAAATGTGGCCATCACATCTTCCGAAACCCTGTGTTTATGTGCCTAGGACTGTGTGGTGCTGTACCCTACGCTAAAACTCAATTAGTGTGTGGTAGCGTTTGAAACATACACCAATGCAAAGACCAGGTTGGTCAGGACAGTCGGGACAATAAAAGCGGGTGTCACGCCTAAATCCGAGTTTGCTGCAGACACGACATCTTCTTTGGCGGGTTCTTTGGGTAGGGGTACTAGGGATGATAAAAGGAAAATGCCTCTCATACAGCCGGCTCACTGCATTTGCGTTGGGAAGGTGGGGCAAAGCACCGTCTGGAAACAGAAGGGCTTCGGCGATCTCTTCCTGGAATTTTAGGAAGGATCCAGCCTGTCCTGAAGCTGTGTATAGCACATGAGCGTTCAGCAAAGCCAATTGAAACAAATAAACCGACACTTTTTTGTACCAGCGTTTGGTCTTACGGGTAATTAGGTACGGCGCCAACAACTGGTCATTGAGGTCCACCCCTCCCATGTTAAGGTTGTACTCGTGGATACAGAGGGGTTTCTCCACAACACTAGTCGCCGTAGGAATTTGGACTGCCGTGTCTGCGTGAAGCGAGGACAGAACGAAAACATTCAGTGAATCCCTCCACTTCACTGCTAACAAATTGTTACACTGTAAGCAGGCTCTCTCCCCCCGACTAAGACGGGATTCTACAAGCCGTTGGGGGATGCCCCGGCGATTAGGTCGCACGGTGCCACATGCGCCAATTCCATAATCAAAAAGATGACTAAAAAGTGGCACGCTCGTGTAATAATTGTCCACGTACAAGTGGTACCCCTTTCCGAATAAGGGTGACACCAATTCCCAGACTATCTTACCAGCGCTCCCTATGTAATCAGGGCAATTTTCCGGCTCTACGTGACTGTCTTTTCCCTCGTAAACCATAAAGCTAGATGTATAGCCTGTTGCCCTGTCACAGAGCTTATACAACTTGACCCCGTATCTGGCACGCTTGCTGGGAAGGAACTGTTTGAATGACAAGCGACCAGAAAACTTAATCAGGGACTCATCAACGCAGACAACTTGATTGGGATTATACAAGGCTGCAAACCGTTCGTTGAAGTGGTTTACGAGGGGCCGAATTTTGTAGAGCCGATCGAATTCAGGGTCTCCCCGAGGACGACAGAGTCACTAAAATGCATGAACCGCAAGATCTGCTCGTATCGTGTCCTGGTCATGGAGGCAGAGAAAATGGGCATATAGTAAATTGGGCGCGTGGACCAATACAACCGCAATTCACTCTTTTTAGTAATGCCCATGAGGAGGGTAAGGCCCAGAAAGATCTTAAATTCGGAAACCGTAATTGGCTTCCCATCTCTGGCAAGGGACAGCTGGGGATTAGCGGCGATGAATTGACCAGCATACAAATTGCTTTGGTCCACAAAAGATCTATAGAGATCTTCCGTGAAAAACAGTGAATAAAAATCCAGTGGCGTAAAATCAACTGTTTCCACCTGAATTCCAGGTTGGCCAGTGAATGGGGGAAGTACGGGTGCTGCAGAAGTGGCGGGGACCCAATCAGGATTGGCTAATGCAGCAGGAAGGGCACTATGGGCACGACGGGCCTGTCTTTGTCGTCTTCTTCTTCTTGGTGGCAGCGGGACACTACTTGTGCTTGCCACCTCGCCAGCTTGAACTGCACTTATGGGACTCGCCACGTCACCAAGTGTTACTGCAGTGCTGGATGTATGACCAGGATGTACTAGGCCGCTGGTGCTTGCCAGATCACCCGAAGGAATAGTGGCGCTAGTACTACTCTGCCCCATACGAGAGCCCTGCGGTTCTTGCACCTCAGCGACAGCAGAAGATCGGGATCTGGTACGCCTGACCCTAGCAGGGACCACTCCGTCGTCAGAGCTATCTGTCAGGGAGCCACTGTCGTCTACAGGATCATATGAGCTAGAATTTGACAGATGCGTGACCTCCTCATCACTATCTGACAGGCTCATGAACAAGTAGGCCTCTTCATCACCGTACATTCTATTTGCCATTTTGGGCTCTAAATTTAGGGGTACGGTGGTGAGATTCACAGGAAAAAAAGCACCTGACCTGTTAGCGACAGTCAAACGCTACCAAAAAACTGTTAGTGATCGCAGAGATCAGGCCTGACTCTGCGAACGCTGCAGTTATGTGTTTTTGTGTTTTGTGTCAGTGATCGATTGATCGATACTGCACTTGGTTGGGCTGGGCTGGGCGAAGGTGCTAAACGCAGGTGCTAGCAGGTATCTGGGCTGATCCCGCTAACAATGCGTTTTTGGGAACCCTAAACTGCAGGGGACGCTAGTATAGATCTGATCAGATCAGGTATCGATCAGTTCAGATACTATACCACTAAGGGGGGGTGTATGGTGCGTGCGTGGGTGTTAGCGCTACTGGCACTAATCTGACGCTGCCTGGGGCAACGCAGACCCTATCCGGCGCTAAAACCAAACTTTGATCACCCGCCGGGCAATCAGGGGGTTAAAACTTTATTGCAAAAAATATGGCGGGTGCCTTGATGCTATAAAAAATAAACTAGCTAAACTGCGTCACCCGTGACACTTATACTGTGATCACTGGTGACAGGGGGTAATCAAGGGGTTAAACCTTTATTGGGGGGGGTTAGGGGGGTCCCTAGACTTATTAGGGTCTAAGGCTAATTACCCTAACAATTATTTTAGTCACTAATGACACTTGTACAGCAATAAAAAAAAAATCTGATTGCTGTACTGAGTGACACAGTGACAGGCAGTGAAGGGGTTAATTTGGGGGGCGATCGGGGGGTTAACAGGGGTGAATTGTGTGCCTACGTGACCTGGTGTCAGTGTAGTGTTGTGCAACTCACAGTTAGATGCTCTCTCCCTCATGGTCAGGAACGGAAAGACCGACACGAGGGAGAGAGCAGCATTTCCCCTGTCAATGTTTACAAAACATTGGCAGGGGAGAACAACCATTGGCTGAGGGTGATCACCAGGTCCAGGCCAGATTTTATTGGCCTGGACCTGGTGAGTGATCGGTTCTGTATCGAATCCGATCGTCGGGAACGGCAGGGAGGCGCGCGCGCGCGCTCCCTGGCCGTTCACGCGCCCGACGTAGAGCTACGGGCTCTCGCCTGGGCGAGCCGACCTGCCGCCGTATTACTGCGGCGGCTGGTCGGAAAGTGGTTAATCAACATGACTAGGGTGAATAGAGGGAAGTACTTAAGACGTTTGTCCTGGGTTCAACATAAGCAATTGGAGTTTTTATAGGGGGAACAGTTTCCTGCAGATTACAGAAAGTGCACCAAAGTGTGCCATGGTGACAGAGTGACTGGTGGTTTTTGAGAACATAATATATTGTCACACAAATTTTCACATACATATGCTTAAAAATTGCTGCAGATATGACTCTTAGCATTCAGGTGACTGAACACATGACTGAACTCTCCTTGTGTTATTGGAAATCAACAAGAGCACAGATACATGAAATTACATCATAACCATGTTTCACTAGAAAAACATTACATTTTACAATAACACTACCACCTAGCAGTAGAAATTTTAATCAACGTAAAATATATGGTGGGGGTGTTACTTTCTCTACTATATTACAGTGTAGTGCCCTTCTACTTTCAGTAAAGGACGCTAATGTAAATTTAATGGGGTGAGAGACTTATTTGCTGCTGCCAGCCTGAACTGTCCTGTGGGTCATTCTGTGTTCCAGAGATGTAGTTCCATCTCTGGGCAGCGGGTGGCACCAGAGGGGTCCAGGCAGAGCCACTTTTCCCCAGCAGCCAATTGGAGGAGTTTCTATTCGTGGGGCATGCTGGGGAGGGGTATATCTGTGGCAGACGCCATTTTTCGAGGTCTTTGCGGGTTCCTGGTCCCCGGGTGCGGCACCCACCTTCACGGAGTTCCTGGCTCTGGGCCCATATGGCTCAGAGCAACTAAAGTAACCAAGGGGGCCCAGTGACTTACTGGGACGCCACACTTCAAGAGAGATCCCAAGCTGGGTGCTGTTCGGTGGGGAGTCAGTCTGAGGTGAACCCGGAGGCAGGTGATCCAATAGGATTTAGACGGAACCATCGGGGATCTGGGTGACTGAACACTGACAGGTTGTATGCTGCAAACTGTTAGTCGGTGACCCCAACTATTGACTGAAAGGATCCGCTTTATTTCTTGTTCCTGAGTACTGGACCTGTGGCAGAGGCCTTTACTAATCTACTAAAGCCAAGTCGGTGGAAAAGACTTGTTCCCTTTCAGAACTCTCAGTGACACTCTGGCTGCCAGGTCTGTGAGGGAGGCCTGTCCAGGTGCACTGCACCCATCCCGGCTGGGGTGGCGACGAAAGCGAGAATACTTATTGGAAGCAGGACTGCTTCCTCCTATCCATATCCTGAATCTGCAAGGTTGCTCTTTTCACCAATCTTTCCTATCCATTTCAAGTTGACTGTTGGTCGTCTTGGTCCGCGCATAAAAGCATTTAAAAGTCAACCAACTGCCTGGACATTCCGACACATTACAGAGGTAACTTAAAGCGGAAGTAAACCCATCGATTTAACAGTTTCAAAAAGCAGTTACATTTCCGGCATGCTGGAATTGCCAACTATCACATTGGTTGTGCTCTTAACCAGACTGTCAAACCATCCAATGGCTGGTGTCATAACTGATCACATGTGCAGCACCACGGCAGTTGAAGATTAAACATAGGCCAAGATGGCAGCTTCCTTGGCTGAAAATGATAGAAGGGTTTACTTCCACTTTAAATTATGCCGATCCCAAATCAAACCAGCAGCTCCTGCGGGAGTGAGTGCTACAACAGGAAGATATCAAGTATGAACCAGAGGAATAAAGCATGTGGGTGACTGCCACCCAGGAGGTTGTATTGCCAGTACCAATAGAGAACACAAAGTTCCCCCTGCTCTGTCCTTATTAGAGAATGCTGTCAGGAACCTTAAGCCACGTACACACGGGGAGACATGTCCGCTGAAACATGTCCGATGGACCGTTTCCAGCGGACATGTCTCCTCGGATTTTGGTCCGATGGCGTGTACACACCATCGGACGAAAATCCCCTCGACTGAGGATGCGGTGACGTGGCGGTGACGTTGATGCCGCCACGTCACCACTCCAGGAAGTAAAATACTTCCACGCATGCGTCAAATCCATTCGACAGATGTGGGAGATTTATGTCCGCTGGTTAGGCGTACTAACCAGCGGACATGTCCAACGGACAGGTTTCCAGCGGACAAATTTCAAAGCATGCTAATGGGGGATTTTCTGCACAGCTCTTTAAAAATTGGTCAGAAAACAATTCAGATCAAGGTCAATGTTCATTCCGGCCGGCTGTAGTGTATTTAACTGGAATATCCATCTTGTTTCATTTTGGGAGATTTTTTTAGTTTTTTTTCTCCCCTCTCCAGTGTTCCTTGATTTTATCAATCCCATAGAACACCATGCATGTAGGGTCTTTATTATGGTGGTCTCTGAAATGTCTTGAGACACTATGTTTGTCGAAGCCTTTCTTTATGTTTTTTATGTGTTCACGGATTCTCACGTGTAGTTCCCTAGTGGTTCTCCCTATGTATTGCAACTTACATGGGCATTTAATGATGTATGTCTCGTGCGTACTGTTACAAGTTATCAGTTCTTTGATCTGGTATTTCGAACCTTTTGATGTGGAAGTGACATTTTCTATTTTCTTAGGCCACGTACACACGACTAAATAAATCCGATCAAATCGGTCTGACAGACCGTTTTGATTGGATTTGTCTGCTGGGCTATTTTGGTTTGATCGTGTACACACGATCAACCCTAAATCCCCGCCGGTAGACAGCGCGGTGACGTGGCGGTGACGTTGACGCCGCCACGTTACCGAACCAGGAAGTAAAATACTTCCACGCATGCGTCGAATCCATTCGACGCATGTGCGGACAGATATGTCTGCTGGTTAGTGTACTAACCAGCGGACATATCGGACAGACGGGTTTCCAGCAGACAGATTTTAACCACTTAAGGACCCCCGCACGCACATATACGGCCACAGAATGGCTCGTACAGGCACAAGGGCGTAAATTTACGTCCCCGCCTTTGTGCGGTTCGGGGGTCCCATCGGGACCCCCTCCGCGGCGTGCGGGGGTCCCCCTGCCTCTGGGAGCGATCGCCGACGAGCGGGCGGATGTCCGTGATTTCCGCCCCCCCCGCGATCGCTCCCAGCCAATGGGAGCGCGCTCCCATCGTGTCAGTTCCTCCTCCTGTGTTTACACAGGAAGGAGGAAATGATGTAATCTCTCATCGCAGCGCTGTTTCCCAGCGCTGCTGATGAGAGAAGACATCACAAGTAAGTGTGCACCAACACAACACTGACACACACTCACATAGGCATATTAACCCCTTGTGATCGCCCCCCCCACCCCCCCTGTCACAGTGTCACTGAATGCAGTGATCTAATCACTGCATTTAGTGTCAGTGTGACAGGCAGTGTAAAAAACAGTTAGTGTTAGGTTCAGGATAGCCCCCCCACCCCCCCTAATAAAGTTTTAACCCCCTGATCACCGCCCTAGTTAACCCTTTCACTCCCTATTGCCAGCATCACTAAGCGATCATTTTTCTGATCGCTGTATTAGTGTCGATGTTCCCGCTAGGTAGCTATTTTTTTTTTATTGCGATTTTTTTTTTTACTAAAGACATGTGGCTAAATTAATTTTGGCCTAAATGTTTTACTAAAATTTAGTTTATTTGATTTTTTTTATAACAAAAAGTAAAAAAATTGTGTTTTTTTTCAAAATTGTGGCTCTATTTTAGTTTATAGCGCAAAAAATAAAAATCGCAGAGGCGATCAAATACCACCGAAAGAAAGCTCTATTTGTGGGAAGAAAAGGACGCAAGTTTTGTTTGGGAGCCACGTCGCACGACCGCGCAATTGTCTGTTAAAGCGACGCAGTGCCTAATTGCAAAAACACCTTGGGTCATTTACCAGCGTATTGGTCTGGGTCTTAAGTGGTTAAAGCATGCTTTAAAATTTGTCTGCTGGTAAAACCTGTCTGCTCGCCCGTACACATGATCGAATTTGTCTGCTGAAACGGTCCGTCGGACCGTTTCCAGCAGATAAATTCAATCGTGTGTACACGGCCTTAGTGTTTTTTTTTGCTCCCCCTACATGGGAGACATTTGCCGCATTTATGGAATCCTTTAAGTTGTTTGAAGATTTTTATTTGTTTTGGGGGGTCCAAGGCATTATGTACCAAGTGGTTCCTTAGATTTGGTGCCTTTCTGTATACACAGAAGGGTCTAGTAGGTAGTAGATTTTTTAAAGTGCTGTCAGAGTGCAGGATGGGCCAATGTTTTTTCACTATTTTTTCTAGTGCTTTATGTTGTATATTATATCCTGTCAGGAATGCAGTATCAATAGATTTATTTTTCTTCTTTGATGTTTCCGTGATCATGGCTTTTCTATCCATATGTTTAATTTTCTCTTTCAGTGTTTCCAGTTCTTTCCTTTTATAGCCTTTTTCAACAAACTTATTGATGACTGCTTCTGTCTGTATGTTAAAATCTGTAGGGTTGCTGCAATTTCTATGTATCCTCATAAATTAACCTCTCGGGATGTTGTTAATCCATTGCCTGTGGTGGCAGCTGTTTATTCCAGGTGCCGAGAACGTCATCCCGTAGGCATTGTGATTTATTTCATCAAAGAAATTTTGCAGTTGATCTTCTGGGCCTCTCCATATAATTAGGATATCATCAATATATCTACGGTAAAATTTGAGATTCGGTCTATGGATACTGTAGATTTGTTCGGCCTCCCAGTGATTAAGAAAAATATTAGCTACACTGGGGGCATACTTAGCACCCATTGCAACACCTTTGGTTTGCATGTAGAATTCACCCTTATGCCAGAAGTAATTGTGGCTCATGGCCAATTCGAGGCCTTCTAGGATGTACTGGATCTGCTCCTGTTTCATTACCGTGTGTTTATGTAGAGCCCATTCCACACTTTGTATGCCATCTTGCTGGACAATATTAGTATATAATGAGTTTATGTTGATGGTTACTAAAATGTCATTTTCTTCTACCTTGATTTCTTTGATTTCACTGAGTAGTTGCCTGCTATCTCTCAGGTATGAAGGACCTTCTTTGGCTAGTGGTTGCAGGAACCCATCAATATATGCTCCCATCCTTGAGAAAAGCGAATCTATTCCGCTTATAATTGGTGTTCCTGGTGGACGGGCCTGGTCTTTGTGCACTTTTGGTACATAATAAATAACTGGGGTTTTTGCCGCCGTCGGAATTAGGAATTTGGCTTATTTTTTTCATGAGAATACCAATTTTTTTCCCTTTATCCATGAAGGAAGATAGTTTCTTCTTGTATTCCCTTTTTGGATTAGATTTCAATTTTTTGTAAGTATCTGGTATGTTTAGAAGTTTGGTCATTTCTGTTTCGTAATCCAGTTTGTTCAGTATGACTAATCCCCCCCCCCCCCTTACCTGCGGGTCTTATTATAATATTTTTCTTCTTCTCTATTTCTTTAATAGTCTTCCATATTTTATTGCATTTTGATTTGTTTACTTGTAATTGTCTGATGTCCTCTTCCACCATTTTCCTGAACACTGTTAGGCCTCGTACACACGATCAAATCTGTCTGCTGGAAACGGTCTGTTAGACCGTTTCAGCAGACAGATTTGATCGTGTGTACGGGCAAACAGACGGATTTGGCCACCCGACAGATTTCAAAGCATGCTTTGAAATCTGTCGGCTGGGAACCCGTCCGCCCAGCATGTCTGCTGGTTAGTATGCTAACCAGCAGACATGTCTTCTAGCACACGCGCCGAATGATTTTGACGCATGCGCGGAAGTGTTTTACTTCCTGGTGCGGTGACGTGGCGGCGTCAACATCACCGCCACGTCACCGACACGTCAGCGCGCTGTCTGCTGGCGGGGATTTTGGTTTGCTCGTGTGTACACGCGAGCAAACCAAAATTCAAGCAGACAGATCTGTTCAAATCGGTCGGTCCGACCGATTTGAACAGACAGATTTAATCATCTGTACAAGGCCTTAGACTCTCATGCTGTGTTTTGGCATTGAATGTTGAATTATTCTTCAATTTTGAGTGTATGTATTCACTAGTTTCATTTCCTGGCTGACTTTTCTTCTTGTATTTTTTTATATTCAATTTTCGTATACATTTTTGTAGGTCTAAGTATACCTGGAACTTGTTTAGCTCCTTATCTGGGGAGAACTTTAGTCCTAGATCCAACACCTTCATTTCTTCTGTGCTGAATGTAGTATCACTTAGATTAAAAAATTCCACTTCCTAATACTCTCGTCTTCTTTTTCTGGATGCCCCCTCGTTTTCCTCTAGTTCGTTTCCTCTTGCCCATCTTTGGTGTCTGTATGTCTGCTCTCTGCTGTCTTCCTATTCGTTGTATTCTGGTTCCCAATTGTTCATTCTTCTTGGATTCCTGGTGGCCCTTGGATTCCATCCTTCTTGATAATGGTTTCTCGGTGGATACCTGAAAGGCTGTCTCCAGCCCTGGTTCCTGAAGGGTCTGAAATCCTCTCTGTTGGCAGGAGGTCGTCCTTGGTATGTCCTGAAAAAAAAAACTTCTATTTTGTGGTCTTCTATATGGGTGTCTTCAGGTAATGTCTGCAGTGGTGAAAATCTATTGCGATGTCTTGGGATTCTTGGTGTGTATGATGTTCTTGTATCTGTAGCATCTTGCTGTGCTTGATCTCTGTAGTTTGACCTTTGGTTCTGATGTATGGGGCTATGGTCTTCTCTTCATTCTGGGGCCGTTTCAATTCATAGGCCCCATACACACGAGCGGACAGATTTGTTCAAATCTGTCCGTCCGACAGATTTGAACAAATCTGTCTGCTGGGATTTTGGTTTGCTCGCGTGTACACACGAGCAAACCAAAATTCCCGCCAGCAGACGGCGCGCTGACGTGTCGGTGACGTGGCGGTGACGTTGACGCCGCCACGTCACCGCACCAGGAAGTAAAACACTTCCGCGCATGCGCCGAATCCATTCGGCGGCGGCGCGGCGGCGGTGCGGGACGACATGTCTGCTGGTAAGTGTACTAACCAGCAGACATGTCGGGCGGACACATTCCCACCCGATAGATTTCAAAGCATGCTTTGAAATCTGTCGGGTGGACAAATCTGTCCGCTAGCCCATACACACGATCGGAGATGTCTGCTGAAACGGTCCATCGGACCGTTTTCAGCGGACATATCCGCTCGTGTGTACGAGGCCTTAGGCGGCGTACACACGATCGGATATATCCGATGAAAACGGTCCGCGGACCATTTCCATCGGATATGTCCGATCGGGAGTTTGATCCGATGGCGTGTACACACCATCGGATCAAATTCCCCGCCGCCGGACGGCGCGGTGACGTAGTGGTGACACGGCGGTGACGTTGACGCCGCCGCGTCACCGCCACGTCACCGCACCAGGAAGTAAAACACTTCCGCGCATGCGCCGAATCCATTCGGCAGCGGCGCGGCGGTGGTGGGAGCCGACATGTCTGCTGGTAAGTGTACTAACCAGCAGACATGTCGGGCGGACAGATTCCCACCGGATAGATTTCAAAGCATGCTTTGAAATCTGTCGGGTGGAGAAATCTGTCCGCTAGCCCATACACACGAGCGGAGATGTCTGCTGAAACGGTCCATCGGACCGTTTTCAGCGGACATATCCCCTCGTGTGTACGCGGCCTTAGAGTTCTATTGGGTCTAGTTTCTGCCCTTTGCCATGTAGTTTCATCTCTGACTGGGGAATTTCCCCTAGATTCCTCCGTCATAGAGATATTGTGATCTGCTTCATTATAGGTTCCATCTATTTGCCATTTATAAACCTGTTGGTTTTTATAATCTAAAACATCCCTTTTGAATTTCTTTTGTTTTTTCTGCTGTATTTCATGGTCATATTTCTTTACTGCTTCTTGCAATAGGGCTTCTTTATCTTTATATTCTTTGGTGTGCATAAAGGGTTTAAGATAATAATATTTTTCAGTTTATGTCGTCTTCTTGCTACTATCTGGTGTAGGAGGTCAGTTTCACATTTGTTAAAGAATTTGTACTATTCTTCCATTAAGCCCTTATCATTAACTGCATCATTGGGTGAGATGTCCCACCTCAATCTCCTAGGAGCTATTTGCTCAGTAATGTACATTTCTAAAGTGGCTATGTCCCACCACACTCTCAGCTGCTTTTCCATACAGTGTTTTAGCACCCTTAAGAGGCTATCTGTATTTTGTGTGGTGACCACCTGTTCATGATTAAAGACTTATATCAGATTGATTGATCTGCTATTTATTCTCCCCCTGTCACTCTCTCTCCCTGCCATCCCCCTCTCTCACTGCCCCCTCTATCTCCCCCGTCACTCTCTCTCCCTACCCCCTCTCTCCTTGCCCCATCTCTCTCCCTGCCCCCTTTACATTATACAGCTACCCACTAGTCGGAAGTAAGAGTGAGCCTGTGTCATCTGCAGTATGGAACAGCCATGTTCTGACAGAAAGGGGAAAGCACAGCACAAGCCACACCTCCCCCTGGCATTCTCCTCTCTGCCACTGTCACCTCTATCCAGGCTTTACTGTTCACTTTAGCTCAGTTGCGACTCTTAACTGTGGAATATTTTATGACCCCCCATATATTATTCCAAGAGTTCCCGCTGAGACAGTGGCAGAGAGGAGAAAGCACAAGCCACACCTCCCTCTGGCAGTGATTTCCCCTTCCTGTCAGAACATGGCTGCTCCATATAGCAGATGACACAAGCTCACTCTTACTTCTAACTAAGCTGTGTAATGTGCAGGGTGCGGTGTAATGTAGAATGGGCTGTGTAATGTAGAAGGGGCTGAGTAATCGCAATGACGTCACAGCGTTCTTTCCATTCAAAAGAACGGAGTGGTTCTTTTGAGTGGCCGTCTGTACACAGGGCTTGGCAAGGCAAGCTTGCCATGAAGGGGAAAGCACAGCACAAGCCACACCTCCCCCTGGCGTTCTCCTCTCTGCCACTGTCACCTCTACCCAGACTTTACTGTTCACTTTAGCTCAGTTGAGACTCTTGACTGTTGAATCTTATATGGCCCCCATATATTATTCCAAGAGTTCCCGCTGAGACAGTGGCAGACAGTGGCAGATAGAATGCCAGGGAGAGGTGTGGCTTGTGCTGTGATTTACACATTCCTGTCTGAACATGGCTGCTCCATACAGCAGATGACACTCACTCTTACTTTTGACTAAGCTGTGTAATATGCAGGGGGCTGTGTAATGTAGAAGGGGCAGTGTAATGTAAAGGGGCCCTCTCCCCCTTCCCCCTCTATCTCCCTGCCTTTTCTATCTCCCCCTCTCTCTCTACCCTGCCCCACTCTTTCTCTCCCTGCTCCTTCTTTCTCCTGATGTCCCCCTCTCTCTCCCTGCCTCTCTATCTCCCTGCCTCCTCTATCTCTCCCTGCCCACTCTATCTCCCTGCCCCTTCTATCTCCCCCTCTCTCTCTCTCTCTCTCTCTCTGCCCTCTCTCCCCCTGTCCCCCTCTCTCTCTCCCTACTCCTTCTCTCTATCCCCTGTCCCCTCTCTCCCTGCCTCTCTATCTCCCTGCCCCTTCTATCTCCCCCTCTCTCTCTCCCTGCCCCTCTATTTCCCTGCCCCTTCTATCTCACCCTCTCTTTCTCCCTGCTCCCTCTATATCCCTGCCCCTTCTATCTCCCCTCTCTCTCCCCTGTACCCCTCTCTCCCTGCCCCTTCTATCTCCCCTTCTCCTCCTCTCTCTCCCTGCCCCCTCTATCTCCCTCTCTCTCTCTCTCTCCCTGCCCTCTCTCTCCCCTGTCCCCCTCTCTCTCTCCCTGCCCCTTCTATCTCCCCCTCTCTCTCTCCCTGCCCCCTCTATCTCCCCCTGCCTCTCTCCCTGCCCCCTCTATCTCTCCCTGCCCCTGCTTTCTCTCACTCTGCCCCCTCTCTCTCCCTTCCCCCCTCTCTCTCTCTCCCTGCCCTCTCTCTCCCTCTCCCTGCCCCCTCTCTCTCCCTGCCCACCTCTCTCTACTCACCACTCTCTTCTTAAATGTATTCATTTGACCGGCTGTTCTTCTCTTTCTTCCCTTTTATTTTTTTTATTTTTATAAATCTCTTTATTTAAATATTTTCATTTTTCCATACATAAATAAAATCATACATATACATTACATTATATTTACCTCCAACATCCATACCATCCTTCTATCCCATACAACACACTTCTTTCACCCTTCCCCACTCTCCCAATGGTGTAATTATTCCCCCGGTTTCCCCCTTTATCCTGACGCTGTTATAGAGTTCTCTATCCAATTTGCCCATACTCTCATGTACTTCTCCCCATATCCTCTATTGCAATATGTCTCTCTATATAATATTAAATTACTGTTTACTAAGTTTTTCCACTGTGCTATTGAGGGGGCTTCTGTTTTTTTCCAGTTTAACACTATTGCTTTCCTGGCGTAGAAAAGCAACAGGCCTATCTGTGTTTTCCTTTCTTTTGAAGTAGCATTATCCCCTATTAATCCTAAGAGACAGACCTCCACTTCTTGTTCCAACCTTACAGATGTTACTCTTTCTATCATTCTCAGAATCTCACTCCAAAATACTGCTACTTTGGGACAAAGCCAAAATATGTGTATGAAGTCTCCTGGAGCCACTACACACCTCCAACAATTCTGAAAATTAGTCGGTGACATCTTATGCAACTTATATGGTGTATAATGACTTCTATGTATAATTTTATATTGGATTAATTTGTCCCGGAGGGAAACCAGAATCTTCAATGGGAATTTCCATACTTCCTCCCAATTCCCCAAACCTGGAGCTTCTCTCATCCAATTCTCCCTTAAGTTATTCATATCGTAGGGTGTAGTATTTATCAAATGTCCATAAAAATTTGACATTGTCCTCTTCCCCCCTCTTATCATTTGTTCTATTTCTGGTTCCATCAATTGTGGAGTCCCCTCTGGGAACTGGGCCGCCAGGGCATGGCTTAGCTGCCTATATCTGAACTCATAGCTCTCAGGAATATTCCATACTTGTCTCATCTCCAAATATGATAAAAACTTTCCCTCCTGTATCAACTGTGAGGCCTCGTACACACGAGGGGATATGTCCGCTGAAAACGGTCCGATGGACCGCTTCAGCAGACATCTCCGCTCGTGTGTATGGGCTAGCGGACAGATTTCTCCACCCGACAGATTTCAAAGCATGCTTTGAAATCTATCCGGTGGGAATCTGTCCGCCCGACATGTCTGCTGGTTAGTACACTTACCAGCAGACATGTCGTCCCCCACCACCGCCGCGCCGCCGCCGAATGGATTCGGCGCATGCGCGGAAGTGTTTAACTTCCTGGTGCGGTGACGTGGCGGTGATGTGGCGGCGTCAACGTCACCGCCGCGTCACCGCCACATCACCGCGCCGTCCGGCGACGGGGAATTTGATCCGATGGTGTGTACACGCCATCGGATCAAACTCCCGATCGGACATATCCGATGGAAATGGTCCGCGGACCATTTTCATCGGATATGTCCGATCGTGTGTACGAGGCCTGAGAGTTTCTTTACCCCATATTTAGCCCAGGCTCCCGGATCCTGAACTAGGTCTAAATGTGGTAATTCCGGGTTCCTCCACAGGTGGGTATTTGGAGATAGGTTATTTTTTTCCCCCTTTCTCTTCCTATAACCGCTTTCCATATTTTAACTGTTGTTCTCATTGCTGGTGTTAGATCTCTCCTGGTTTTAATACCCCTATACAGTAATCCTTGCAATGCTTCCACCGATTGGACCACTGTTGCTTTCAACATCGTGGCTGAGTCATACCCATCCGTATTTAACCATCTTCCTGCTGTCACTAACTGTGCCGCTGTATAGTATTTATGGAAGTCTGGGAAAGCTAATCCCCCCTGTACTTCCGGTCTCATGAGTGTACTTAATTTAATTCTGGCTGGTTTATTAGCCCATATGAATGCGGAAAGCATTCCATGTAGCTGTGTAAAAACATTTTTTGGGAGCCACTGTGGAGAATTTCTGAAGGCATATAAAAATCTAGGCAGCACCTTCATTTTCACCAGGTTTATACGTCCTAGCATCGATAAAGGTAGTGCTGCCCAGATCTTTATTCTCTTCCCAAGCTCCTGTACCTCCGGGTCTAAATTCATCTTTCGGAATTCTTCAATCTGTCTAGATATTTTAATACCTAGGTATTTAAATTCCAGAACCCATTTTAATGGCGTATTTGGATCAGCAGTTTTTGGTGCTTCTTGGTCTATCGGGAATAATATTGATTTACTCCAATTCACTTTGAGCCCTGTACATACCGAATATGGGCCAGATTCAGGTAGAGTTGCGCTGGAGTATTTCGATATGCGCCGCGTAACTGTGAATATGCGCCGTCGTTTCTATGTGGCCGTACCCACCAAAATAGATGCGACAGAAAACGGGCCATTTCCGATCGGCTTAACTTTCCGACGCCAGAGTCTCGTCAGCGCATAATTTCGCTTGGCGCATCAGTCGCGCCTATTGATTTCCCCTGCAAATATGCAAATGAGGGAGATTTCCCGATTCGCGAACGGATTAGCACCATACGCTGGCTACATGAGCCGCGCGTATCTCGTCCGTCCGGCGCAAAGTTATTTCTACAAATAGCTGCTTTATCTTTACTCCAGACGGCTACAGGTCAGCAGGAGAGCAGCTACAGCAGCAGCGTTACCGACGAAACTAGCAAGCTGAACAACCACACGTGCAAGGACAACACCTCTGTGTGCCAACATGCCAGGGGCAGTCGCGGTCCTAGCACTAGTACTGGGTCCCCCGGTACGGAGGAGGCACGTGAGAGGATATACCGCACGCGCATGAGCCTCTTTGGCATGGGGGATGAGGAGGTGTATCGCCTCTTCAGATTGAGCCCAGATGCAATACTTGAACTAACCACAACCCTGCAGGATGACATCACCAGCAAGACACACCGCTCACAAGCAGTGCAGCCACTGGTGAAGGTACTGGCAACACTTCATTTCCTTGCAAGTGGATCATTCCAGAGTACAAGTGGAGTGGTGGCTGGGATGTCACAGTCCTCCATGAGCAGATGTGTGCACCAGGTTTTCCCTGCAATCCTCAGACGCATGTCCAACCAGTTCATCAGACCCACCACTGAGGAGCTGCGGCTGAAGGCAATGACAGATGTCTACAGCATTGCCAGATTCCCACGCACTGTGGGGGCCATTGATTGCAGACATGTGGCCCTTCAGCCCCCCAGTGCCACAGAGCACATATACCGCAATCGGAAGCATTGGCACTCCATCAACGTACAGGTGATAGCTGATGTGCCAAACACCCCGGGTCCAGCCATGACAGATTCATATACCGTCAGAGTCCCATCCCAGCATAATTCGAGCAGAACATGTATGGGGACAGCTGGCTGGTTGGTGAGTGACATGGGTGGCAGGCATGACTATCCCCTCCCATGATGCACACCTCACAAGTGGCACATGCATGACTAACATCCTCCTGTATTTTCCCTTCCAGGTGACTCTGCATATGCACTGGGACCCCATCTAATGACTCCTTTCCGGAACCCCCAAACCAGATGAGAGAGAAAATACAATGAAGCACACATCAAAACCCATGCAGTGGTGGAGCAAACATTTGGGCTCCTGAAGTCCCGTTTCCGATGCCTGGATAAGTCCGGGGGGACCCTATTGTATTCCCCTACCTTCGTGTGTCAGATCATCGGTGCATGTTGCATTCTGCACAACTTTGCTATGAGAAAAGGCCTGCAGATTGACATGCGTGATGACCTGACCCCCGACCCACACAGTCCCCACCTGCCAGAGGAGAACCAGTCTGCTGATGGAAGAGCAGTCAGGAGGGTCCTCGCCGTAGGCATCTTTGGACACTAAACCAAAACATTAATCACACAGACAATGATTGCATGCACACCACTGATGTCCCTAGATCACACACACCACATCCACATCACATTGGATTAGCCCAAGTCCAGCATGTAGGACTTGGGAGCAGCAACGCCAGCGTCAAGGCCCCAATGATGTCGCTGTCCATTCATACACCTTTCACACGTCATTCATACAGCTGTGGGGATAACTTCTCCACCACGGCCGAGGGTGACACCCCTTACTGGCAGGAGTGCCACCCCCTCACATTCACACACCATTCACACTGTCCCCTGCACTCCTGACCGTGTGCAGTTAAAAATAAAATAAATATCTCATAACCTGAGTAATAAAATAAAATATAAACTCATAACCTGAGTAATAAAATAAAATATAAACTCATAACCTGAGTAATAAAATAAAATATAAACTCATAACCTGAGCAAGAATAAAAAAATAAAAATTAACCAAAAAAAAATCCCTCATCTGGGATGACGGGGGCTCCTCCTTGTGGGCACTCTCGGGCTCCTCAGCTGCCTGGAGGGAGTGGGTGGGGGTGGGGGGGCATCTGGAGGAGGCTGATCCCCGGGTGGGCCACTCCTGGCAGCTGTTGGCTGCATGCCCTCCAAGGCCACGGCAATCCGGCTCAGATAGGGGTTGGTCTGGGCCTGCATTCTCAGCTGGCGGGTGATATTATGCCGCTGGGCGCGCTGCCGCTGCCTCCCCTCTTCCCGGATGGCAGCTGTGTTGGCGTGGACGGCTGCTGTGAGGTGCCGTACATCAGCCTGCACGTCCCCCAGGCTGGTCACAACGTCCTGCACACCACTGGGCAGCTGCGATACGGAGCCCAGGCTGTCAGCAAGCCGGTCCAAGTGGCCAGCAATCTCCCCCATCTGCTGGGTTTGCCGGGCGTGGTCCATCGCCACCTGGTCCTGGACCAGATCAGACACCCCCCTGGTTTTACGGGTTGCCTTCCTGGGGCCAGAAGGTTGTCCCTGTGGGGATGGAGTCGCCCTTGAGGGGCTACCGAGGATGGGTGAGGGGATGACAGAGGGGCCTGCAGAAGGGGAGGACTCTGATAAAACCAAAAAAAACTCCTGCTGAGGAACAGGCTCCTCCTCAACCATCTCTGCAGAAGTGGTGTGGGCACTCTCCTCCACCTCGGTGACTTCAGCACCCAGGGGCTTGTCCTCAGGATCCCATTGGGGGGTTGGGGTGGAATGGCCGGCAACAGATGATGGCCCAGATCCGTCATCTGTGGATGACACAAAGCAGACACATGTTGGTGGTCCCACACACTTGGCACATGTACCCTCCCCCCCACATGCAACACACCAAATAGAGGATAAAAAATACTTACCTGTCCTGGAGCCTTTCTCCATAGAATCATAGCCTGGTACCCCCTCCAACTGCTCCCTCTCCAGGCAGCGGGCGACCACCTCCTCCTCTGTGGTCAGGCTGACCGGACATGGGGGACCACCACCTGTGCCCCGCTCATGGGTCCGAATGGTGGCCACCTTGCCACGGACCTTGCGCCGCAGGTCATTTATTTTTTTCTGGATATCACCAGCAGTCCGGGTGGAGTACCCCAACACATTCACCCTGCCAGCAATGGTGTCCAGGATGGCCTGCTTCCTCTCCCGGCTGGTCTTCCGACTTTTCTTTCCGTGGAGAAAATCGTTATAAGTCTCCATAGCGGAGATGACCACAGAGACCTCCTAAGCATTGAAATTGAAGTTCCTCCTCTCTTTGGGGGGAGCGGGAGCAGCCATTACAGAGCAAAAGTAACTTCCCTGGGGTGGGGGGAAACGGAAATACTTTTGCGCCGGAATGGCGCTTCCGCTGGCGCTTTTATACGCGCAACGGAACACATTGCGCTGACGTTTCCCGTAAAGTGGTGCCGACGAAAGTTGTGAGCATGCGCACAGGGGGCCGAGTGAAGCCTCACTCACTGTGCATGCTCCGTGGATGATGCGCTGAACGTAAGCCTCTGCGCTGGGCTCCGCCCATCATTTACATATGATCACACCCACTTCCACTTGCGTCGGGTTGCGCCAACGCATCTTCGTTACTCCGTCGCAAAGTAACGGCCATGCGCTTGGTGAATGCTGTACTTCACTCGCTAGTTTGCGTTAGCGCAGCGTATATGCGTTGCGCTACGCTGGCGAAAAGATGCGCGCATCTACCTGAATCTGGCCCTATGTGAAGTGGTATGTTTTCTGTATCCAGGTTTTTTTTAACGTATTTAATCTTTTCCCCAATAGATGCGTCTCCTGTAGTACGATCAACTGGGGAGAATTTTTTTTTATATACTGAAACATTAATGCACGTTTATACTTTGAATTCAATCCTCGAACATTCCAGGATAGTATCGAAAAACAGTTATCCTTCCGAGGCATGATATTTCGAATATATGTTGGATTTATACCTCCATTGTTCATTATGCCACATCATTCTTCTGAGTGATGTCTCTTGGGTACCTAAATTACACCATTGGCTTCCCCATTTTCTCTTCACTTCCACATTCATTCCCCCTCCCCCACCCTACCCACCCTACCCCTCCCCACTCCCTTCTTTCCCAACTTCCCCCATCCATTCCTGGAAGAGAGTGGAGAGGAATTTCCCCTATGCCCTATTTTACCAACCCAAATCTCTTTCTTAGGTCTAGTATCTAACATATCCCACCCTCCCTTCTTACTACTTTGGAAGGGAACACCTAGCTTCTCATTCACTTTATGGCAGGCTCTTGTGCTCGACTGCATATCCTCCCTACACACCTATATTTCTTTGTATCTTAGATCCTCTCCTCCCGGAAGAGAAAAAAAAAAAAGAAAAGAAAAAAAGGGGGGTGAGAAGGGGGGGAAAACACCCCCTCTCATCTCTCCCATATTCTTATGTGACCAAGTGCTCAAATTCTTTCCATTAATTATTATTACCTAATTATAACCAATATTCAAGTTCATATTCTTGATTAGTCCAAAAACAAAGAAATCTCATATATCTCTCATATTATCTTAAATAGCCAAGTGCTTAAGTGCTCATTATCAATTAACTATTAATAATTATTACTGATCCATCATAACTTGTGTTGCAATTCTCACTCGTGATTAATCAGGTGTCTAAGTGTATTAGCTATTATTAATTATTATTAGTTGATCATAATTTATATTCCCATTCATGCTCATAATGAATCCCTTCTTTAAATAAAAAAAAATAAAAAAAAAAAAAAAAAAATAAATATATATATATATATATATATATATATATTTCCTATTTCCCTATTTAGATGTAGTGCTCTTGCATTATTTAATACCTGTGTTTAAATGCTCATTATTAATTGCCTAATATTAACTACTATTAATCCACCATAGATTATATTCTAATTCATACTCATACTTAGTTACTCATTCATCAAAAATACATATTTCCTTTTCCCCTGGACAAATATCTTACACATTGTACCATTTCCCCACATAGTTCAATTAATACCTTCACCCTCCCCCTCCCCTCCATCTCCCAAAAAGGGGGAGAGAAAAAAAAAAGAACAACATTTTCCTCCTCCAGTTTTTCTATTTGGTATCCAGCCACTCCACCACTTGGGTTGGGGTCTCAAAAAAAAGGACACGTGTCCCATCCGTTACTCGTAATTTACTGGGATATAATAGACTATATTTTAACCCTTTCCCTCTCAGTCTTCTATGAATCTCTGTATACTATCTCCTTTGCTGCTGGATTTCCATTGGATAGTCAGGAAAAAATAATAGCTTTCTGTTCTCATACTTAATGTCTGCCCTTACTCTTGCCGTTGAGAGGATTTGATCTCGGTCTCTATAGTTCAATAGACGCACCAAAAAAGGGTGGGGGGGGGGGGTGCTTCCGGTTTGGGAAGACGAAACGAGATTCTATGTGCTTTTCTAATTTTCCCATTCGGCAATTTTTCCTCTTCCTCATCCTCATCGTCTTAGTATTCTTTTGGGTTAAAACAGCTGCATCTATTTCGCCAATGACAGCCACACTGTAGAAAAGAAAATGATTTATTAGTGCATATAACACAGGAGTATCACCTTTAAGCTTCATCACAGTCTGTCACTTCTGCAAAACATATAAATTTGGGACTTTGTCATTTATGATATGTTTCCCAAAAAATGCCAATTTTTATCAGGAAGTTTTCTATACAGGGGAAGTCGGTCTGCTACATGCAGCTGCAGGCATCATCCCGGTATATCACTTGAAATTCGTAACACATATGTACATTGGCAGGTCTTTAAAGTGGCTGAATAACTATCTAAGTAGAATATTATTATAGAGTACTTACTTTTTTCATCCATTCCCTGATTCCCCATTTTACTTTCAAAGATTTTTATTTTCACAAAGAGAAGTATCAATCTCAAGATACAAACAAGAAAAAAAAAATGAGTGACAAAAATAAACAAAATTAGACACAAAATAGTCAAAGAATTTGTCATAGAATAGCATATCGTGCAAGTTATCTTCATCAAATATCTTAATACAACCAATCTCCTAGCCGGAAATGGGTGGGCTCTCCGAGCACCCCTAAAGGGCTCATACTGTGCCCAAGAAGCAACCACCCCACCCCCACTCCGAGAAACCGATCCATCATAAGTTCAACTCTACATCTTAAAGAAAGGACATCATAGCTCATTAAGTACCATAACCCTCATAGTGGAGAATTAGACGTTAATCTCGCTATGACAAGGAAATCATTCCAAAATGACAAAATCGGAGAAAAATAAACCAAAACAGAAAAGGAAGGAAACAAAAGTAAAGAACAGAAAAGGAAGAGAAGAAATGCTACAGAAAAGAGAAAGAAAAGCAAAAGAAGAGGCCATACAACAGGATTGGGCCTGCAAGAGAAAGACTATCATGTCCGTACCCCCGGAATGAGAGAAATACCCACGAAAGTAGCCCAAGGCTCCCATATCGCTTCAAATTCAGTGGTTTTATCAAGTAGAGTGCTCTTAATTTTCTCTTGGGACATTATCCACGAAACCTTGCGTTTAGCGGCCTGGAAGGAAACCTTATGTTGTTTCCAGGCTTTGGCTAATGTCATTTTGGCTCCCAACAAGATAAAGTGGATCAATTTGCTTGAAGATTCCCAGGAGGGTTATCATTCAGGAGAGCAATAGCCAGAATTTTGGGGATATGATTTGAAGTGACCTTAAGAATTAATGCAAAGATCTTACTCCAGAACGACCTTACTCTGGGACACTCCCACCAGATGTGTATCAACGTTCCCATCAATTGGCATCCTCGGAAACAGAGAGGGTTTGCTGATGGGTACATAGAAGCTAGTCTAACCGGAGTAAGATACTACCTAGTCAAGATCTTCAAGTTAGATTCAATCAAGGAAATATTTTGAATGCCCTTAACCCTCCTCTTATGTTAGCTTTCTGTTACTATTAGAAAAATAAAGAGGGGTTGGGACTTTGTATGAGGCATGTGGTATGCACCACCACAGGCCTCCATCCCTGTAAGGGTGTAAAAAATGGAGGGTTGGGACTGTCTATTAATTAGCACACCTGTGCTCCTCCTTTGGAGGCTATAAAAATCATAGTTAGGACTGCAGTTACACAGAGTGCCTTGACGCTTGGCCTGCAGCTTCCCAGGTATTTGCAAATCTCTGCAACTAAACCTCTGTTTTAATTACACACAGTTAGACAGTTTAATTTGGTTTGTGCTTCTTGGTTTGGTATTTTTGAGCCTAGTCATTATGGATTCTTTTTTCTTTTTCCATATATATATTTAATCGCATATCGCTAATCGCATCTCATTTAAAGTCCCAACCCTCCATTTTTTACACCCTTACAGGGATGGAGGCCTGTGGTGGTGCATACCACATGCCTCATACAAAGTCCCAACCCCTCTTTATTTTTCTAATATTAGCCAGGGATGGAGATGCGATTTTCAGGAGTTTAACAGAATGCCTCCACAGATCTACCACCAACAGTTAATTTATGCATTGTCATTTTTTGACTAGCTGACCCAGTTTGATGTGGTCCGCACCTATTTTGGTGGTATTTTGGTTTGGCAGGCATGTATTGGTTTCACCCCTGTTTTTTTGTCTTTCCAGTGCTCTCATTTGCCAGACCAACTATAGATAGGGGCAGGTCTAGGTTCCCATCTGCTCCCTGTCTATTAATTAGCACACCTGTGCTCCTCCTTTGGAGGCTATAAAAATCATAGTTAGGACCGCAGTTACACAGAGTGCCTTGATGCTTGGCCTGCAGCTTCCCAGGTATTTGCAAATCTCTGCAACTAAACCTCTGTTTTAATTACACACAGTTAGACAGTTTAATTTGGTTTGTGCTTCTTGGTTTGGTATTTTTGAGCCTGGTCATTATGGATTTTTTTTTATTTTTCCATATACTGTATATATTTAATCGCATATCGCTAATCGCATCTCATTTAAAGTCCCAACCCTCCATTTTTTACACCCTTACAGGGATGGAGGCCTGTGGTGGTGCATACCACATGCCTCATACAAAGTCCCAACCCCTCTTTATTTTTCTAATATTAGCCAGGGATGGAGATGCGATTTTCAGGAATTTAACAGAATGCCTCCACAGATCTACCACCAACAGTTAATTTATGCATTGTCATTTTTTGACTAGCTGACCCAGTTTGATGTGGTCCGCACCTATTTTGGTGGTATTTTGGTTTGGCAGGCATGTATTGGTTTCACCCCTGTTTTTTTGTCTTTCCAGTGCTCTCATTTGCCAGACCAACTATAGATAGGGGCAGGTCTAGGTTCCCATCTGCTCCCTGTCTATTAATTAGCACACCTGTGCTCCTCCTTTGGAGGCTATAAAAATCATAGTTAGGACTGCAGTTACACAGAGTGCCTTGACGCTTGGCCTGCAGCTTCCCAGGTATTTGCAAATCTCTGCAACTAAACCTCTGTTTTAATTACACACAGTTAGACAGTTTAATTTGGTTTGTGCTTCTTGGTTTGGTATTTTTGAGCCTGGTCATTATGGATTTTTTTTTCTTTTTCCATATATATATTTAATCGCATATCGCTAATCACATCTCATTTAAAGTCCCAACCCTCCATTTTTTACAGCTTTCTGTTACTATCCATGATGTTAACGGGTCGTTTTTGACCCATGTCTTAACCACTTTAGCCCCCGGACCATATTGCTGTCCAAAGACCAGAGCACTTTTTGTGATTCGGCACTGCGTCGCTTTAACTGACAATTGCGCGGTCGTGCGACGTGGCTCCCAAACAAAATTGGCGTCCTTTTTTTCTCACAAATAGAGCTTTCTTTTGGTGGTATTTGATCATCTCTGTGGTTTTTATTTTTTGCGCTATAAACAAAAATAGAGCGACTATTTTGAAAAAAATGCAATATTTTTTACATTTTGCTATAATAAATATCCCCAAAAAAGATATAAAAAAACATTTTGTTTCCTATTCTTCTACATATTTTTCATAAAAAAAATCACAATTAGCGTTTATTGATTGGTTAGCGCAAAATTTATTGGGGCAGATTCACGTAGATCGGCGCATTATCATTCCGGCGTAGCGCACCACTTTTCCGTTAGACTTGCGCAATCTAGCCGCGTAATCCGGCGATTCACGTAGCTTTTATGCAAGAGCTTGCGCAAACGTAAGGTTTTTTCCGGAGGCGTAAGGAGGAGTAATACAAATTGGGAGGGACGTGGGCGTGTTACATTGAAATGAGCCGTGACCCCATGCAAATGAAGGGCCGGCCGACTCGCGCATGCGCGCGTGAAGGAAACCATGTCAGCTCCGTTGTGCGCATGCTCACAACTCGGGAGCGGCGCAATCATTGAAATTGGAAATGGACTAGGGCAACGTTGTGAACTACGCAGACAGCATAAATAGACACACACAAACGCCCTTCCATTGCAAAAGTACATCCCTTTGTGTCCCTTCCCATTGAATCAAGTGCTTTTGCTCTGTTGTTCGTTAGAGTGTGTTTTGTAGTTGTGAGATTAGTGTTCTGTGTGATCTTGTGCTTGTTGGTAGTTTTGTGAAAGTGTATTTTGATAAGTGTTTGAGACTGTTTGTTTGATTGATATATTTCTGAGCGTTTGTTTTCTTGCTTTTTTTTTTCATCTGATTTTTTTGTGTGTGTTTCTTGCTGAGTGCTAGTGTGATTTTTGGCTGTTCTTTTTCTCTTTGTGTGTGTTCTTGTCTGATTGGTTGTGCTTGTATTTGTGACAGATTTTTGGTGACTGCTAGTGAGTTTGTTTGGAAGTATGACTGAGAGAAAAAGAAAGCTCAATTTTACTGTGGGGGAAAAAAGAATTCTTGCCCGGGCCATTACCGACTATGGGCGTTTTCTCCACGGCCCGCAGAGTGCCACCACCACCCCGGCCAGGAGGAGGGAGATCTTGGATATGATCACAGAGCAGGTCAATTCATCGGGGGAGGGGGAGACACGGACCCGCTCTGGGATAGAAAAGAAAATAAATGACCTCCGGCGTGAGGTGAAAAAAAAACTGGCCGCAATAAATGCCCATGCCAGGGGCACAGGAGGGGGCCCACCATGCCGGGTTAGATTTTCAGAGACGGAGCGTGTGGTGGCCCTGACCTTTCACCGGCATGAAGTGGAGGGCCTGCCAGGCTTTGACACAAGTCCGGTCCCCGCGGTGCCAGGTAAGGTTTTTATTTCTCTCAGGTGTGTAGCATGTGTGGGGGAGGGGGTGAAAGGGAATATGTGGCAAGTGTGTGGATCCTCCAACCTGTGAATGTTTTGTGTCATCCACAGCTGTGCAGGAGGGTGCAGGGCCATCTGGACTGACCGCTCCAACCCCAGGACAGCAGCCTAATGAGGCCCCCCCAACAAGGCCAGAGTCCGCAGAGGAGGAACAAGAGGAGGGGGAGGATCATGCGGAGGACGATCATGAGGAGGAGCAGAATCATGAGGAGGAGGAGTCCATGGAAGGCACTGGCCCTTTGGTTTCTGCGGACTCTTCCCCTCTGGCTGCAAGAAGCCTGCCCTCCCTAAGGGTCAGCCCCCCCCCCTCCTCCCCCAACATGGCTCCCCTCACAAGGGCCTCCCCTTCTCCCCGGCCACAACCATCAGCTGGAGCCAGGAGGTCATCCCCAAGCACCAGGGGGGCGCCCAATCTCATGCCCGCCTGTCTGAGAAGGAACCTGGCCACCCAGACCCGCCTTCTGAGACAGCTCTGCCAGACTATGGGGCGGGTGGATCAGAGCCTGTCCTCCATTAATGATAGCCTGGGTAACCTGGACTCCCACTCCCGGGCCTCCACAACCTGCCTAAATGACCTGCAAACTACAGCAGCAGGCGTTGGGCAGGATGTGAGGGCCCTTACCCAGGCTATCCAGGGCAACACGGCAACACTTGGTGCTGCCCTGGACAGAATAGCCGTGGCCTTGGAGGGCAGGCCGCCAGGTGGGCAGATCTCAGGGGCTGCTCCTCCTTCCCCGGCTTTTCCCCTCCCCCATGCGTCTCCCCTGAGGGTCCGGGGCCGTGGCCGGGGGCGCCCCAGGCGTGGCTCAGGCAGAGGGCATTAATTTTTTTTTTCCCCCTTTTGTTTGTTTTGAAAGCTTTTTTATTTTTGTTCTCTGCTTTTTATTGTTTTTTCTATGCAATTTTTTTTTGCTATGCATTTTTTTTGGTTTGACTTTTTTGGCATATTTTGGGTTGTGAATGATGTTTGAATGTGGGGGTGACATTCCTGCTGGAAAAGGGGTGTCACCCTCAATTTTGGTGGAGAAGGGTTCCCCAGGACCAGGGAGAAGTGATCTCCAGGTCCGTGTGAATGGTGTATGAATGTACAGTGACATAATTGGAGCCTTGACGTGGCGTTACTGCTCACCAGTCTTGCATGGTGGACTGGTGCCAATCCAATTTGATGAGGATGTGGGGTGTGTGTGCTAGGGACCATAGTGGTGTGCATGCATGCATTCTCATTGTGCCATGATTAATGTGTGTGTTTAACGTGCAAAGATGCCCAATATGAGCTGCCTCCTGACTGCTCTTCCCTCAGAAGACGGGGTATCCTCGGTTAGGGGTTGATTTTCTGGTTGGGGGGTCAGATCATCACGTAGCTCAACCTGCAGGCCCTTCCTCACTGCGAGATTGTGTAGCATGCAACATGCAGCGATGATATGGCACACGAAGTTTGGGGAATACAACAGTGTACCCCCAGACTTATCCAGGCATCGGAAACGTGACTTCAGGAGGCCAAAGGTGCGCTCCACCACTGCACGGGTTTTGATGTGTGCTTCATTGTATCGTTCCTCTCCTGGGGTTTGGGGGTTCCGGATAGGAGTCATGAGATGGGGTCCCAGTGCATATGCAGAGTCACCTGTAAAGGAAAAGACAGGAGAATGTTAGTCATGCATGTGCCACTTCTGTTGTGCATCACGGGAGGGGATAGTCATGCCTGACTCCCATGTCACTCACCAACCAGCCAGGTGTTCCCATACACGTTCTGTTCGAATTCTGTTCGGATGTGGCTTTGATTGTAGATGTAGCTGTCATGGCTGGACCCTGGGTGTTTGGCACGGACGTGCCATATGAGGCCTTGGGCATCAACTATCACCTGTACGTTGATGGAGTGCCAATTCTTCCGATTGCGGTACATGTGCTCGGTCTCATGGGGGGGCTGGAGTGCCACATGTGTGCAATCTATGGCCCCGATGGTGCGTGGGAATCTGGCAATTCGGTAGAAATCTGCCATTGCCTTGATTCGAAGCTCCTCAGTGGTGGGTTTGATGATTTGGTTGGCCAAGCGTGTGAGGATTGCAGGGACAACCTGGTGCACACATCTGCTCATGGAGGATTGTGACATCCCAGCCACCACTCCACTTGTACGCTGAAAAGAGCCACTGGCAAGGACATGGAGTGTTGCCAGGACCTTCACCAGTGGCTGCACTGCATGTGAGCGTTGTGTTGGGCTGGTGATGTCCTCCTGCAAGGTTGTGGTTAATTCCAGGATGGCATGAGGGGGGAATCTGAAGATGCGAAAGACCTCTGAATCATTCATGCCAAACAGGTGTATGCGGGTGCGGTATACCCTCTCCCGTGCCATCCTCCGTGCCCTCCTCCTTCTTTGGTCATCTATATTCACTAGTGCAGCTATGAGCGACGATGCCCCTAGCATGTTGGCAGTCAAATTGTAGTGCAACACGTGTGTGTGGTCTGCTCCTCAATAACGGTGTTGCTTTATCTGACAATTAGACTTTTTTTCAAAAGTTAGATCAGCTTTTATGTGCTCTAACTTTAGACAGGACATTTTGCAGTTGCGCACATCGCGTAGCCTGCGCAGCAACTGCGTTTTTTTGTGGATCCCCGTAACTCCCTCATTAGCATATTTGACTAGCAAATCAATGGTGTGTCTAGCGCAGTTTTGCGCGAAGGGAAGCGAATGTCTAACTCAATTACGCCGGACCAAAAAACGTAGATTTCTGGCGTATATTGTTTTGTGAATCGCGTCCAACTATACGCACGCGCACATTTAGACTTACGCACGCGCAACAGCAGTTGCGCACGCGTAATCGCTCTGTGAATCTGGGCCATAGTGTTTACAAAAAAAGGGGTAGTTTTATGGCATTTTTAATAATATTTTTTTTTACTAGTAATGGCGGCGATCAGCGTTTTTTTTTCGGTACTGCGATATTATGGCGGACACATCGGACAATTTTGACACATTTTTGGGACCATTGGCATTTTTATAGCGATCAATGCTATAAAAATGCATTGGATTACTATAAAAATGCCATTGGCAGTGAAGGGGTTAACACTAGGGGGCAGGGAAGGGGTTAAGTGTGTTCCTATTTGTGTTCTAACTGTATGGGGGGGTGGCCTTACTAAGGGAAATCACTGATCTTCTGTTCATACATTGTATGAACAGAAGATCAGCGTTTCCCCCGCTGACTGGAACGAGAGGTATACACACATACCTCCCGTTCCCCGCTCTGTAACGAGCAATCGCAGGTGCCCCCTAGTGGCCGAAAAGGAGAGGACGTAGAGCTACGTGCTCCCGCGAGAAAGAGCCACCGTCCCGCAGTAATTTGACGGCGGGCGGTCGGGAACCAGTTAAATCAGCCATAAAATACCCTCTGAACAATTATTTATCATCCAATTTGTTTCTTACCTCTTGGTTACCTTGTTAGGCTTCTTTATCCTTGAAAAGATTGGTTTTAATATTTTTGGTGTGATCCCTTAGACCTTTCTTTTGATAGCATACCTCTCATTTTCAAATTTAAAAATTGGTAAAATAAAGTCAGCAACTCTGAAATGTATTGGTCCTATGTTTCTTTACTTTATTTAGAGAAGCAGACAAGCAGGCAAAGAGATAGGCCCCTCCCTAACTACAGCTCACAGGGTTGAGAGGTTATTGGCTGTCAGTGTTACTAAGCAGAGAGAGTGTTTATGATTTCAGTTTTGGCACTTATTAGTGTCCTATAATCCTATATTATAACTGGGTCAGAATTGACCCCAACAACATAAACGTCTTAATTTTCACCACAGTATTTTATAATTTAGAGAAAAGGATTATTTTTCTTTTACATTATTTAAATAGAGGTTCCTGTCAAAGTAAAAAAATCCTGATGCAGTAAACAAATTTATGTGATACTTATAGACATTCAAAACCTGAAAACAGGTCGGTTCTGACCCTAACACAAGAGGAGGGTCAAAGGCCTTGGAAAAAGAGGTATGCCACTTCTCAAGGTCCCAACAAAATTGGAGGTCACGTTCCCACGCAACCATATATGGAGCCTTACAAGATGTGTGAGCAAGAGACTGATAGATAACGAAGATACCTCCCCTCTGATCCACCCATTGGCCACACCAAATTTCATACTGTGTAAACCTAGAGGGACCTGGTCTAGATCTTTAAATTTGTTGGAGGACATGTTGTATTTGTCAAAATCTGAAATATTCAGCAACTGGAATCTTCAGCTGCTGTGCACCGAATTCCCAGCTAAACGGTCCAGTGGAAGTAAAGAAATGTCCGATCCTGTATAGCCCCTTATCCTGCCACCATTTAAAATCAGTGGCATTTAACCCTGGGGTAAAGTCCCAGTTATTAAAAATGTGGGAAAGCGGTTGGCACTTAGAGATTATAGATGGATTCTTACTTAGCAAATCCCATAAAGCAAAGGATTGTTAGAGGATAGGGGACATAATAGGAGGCCTGGCCTTAGGAGAAATACCCATGAGGAAATCTAACGGATGAGAAGGGACCGTCTGATTCTCTATCTGTATCCAGTCTGGTTTTTCCGTGTTAGAGAAAACACTAGATAGTTGAGAAAGTCTAGCTGCCTGATGATACCAAAGCAGTTGTGGTCAACCTAAACCCCCCTTCGTTCTGAGCCTATACAAGACAGCCTTAGAAAATCTGTGTCCCGAACCACCCCATATAAACTTGTTAACTTTTTGTTGAAAATTATTAAGGTGGACTCTTCTAACATTGATTGGCAGGGCTCTAAAGAAATATAACAATCTGGGTAAAAGTGTCATCTTTATGGGATGAATCCTACCCAACCAAGATAAACCTCCTTTGGCCCAAAGGTCTATATCTGAGCAAAGTTTTCGGTAAAGGGGAACAAAGTTCAAATCATATAAGTGTTCTATTTTAGCCATTAGGGTAATACCTAGATAATCTATGGAGGAGTCACTCCATTTAAAACCAAAAGAACTTTTAAGTGACCCAACTAAGTCTGGTTTCAAGGAAATATTGAGTGCCTGGGATTTGGAGAAATTAATCTTGAGGCCCGAAAAGACAGAGAAATCAGATAGAAGTTTACATAAAATAGGAAGGGAAATAATAGGGGAAGTCAAAAAAAGAAGCATGTCATCGGCAAATAGGCCACATTTTTGGGTTTGCATACCGCAAGAGACATCGCAAATGTTATCGTCAGAGCGAATCGCTATCGTCAGTGTTTCAATTGCGATCGCAAATATTAGTGGAGATAAGGGGCAACCTTATCTAGTACCCTTAGCTACCTTGAAAGCTTTCGAATACTGTCCTTGTAAACAAATCAAGGCAGAAGGGGCTGAGTAAACGGAGTGGAGTAAACCCAAAAACCGATTGCCAAAACCCCAATGTTCCAGAATCGCAAAAAAGGTAAGCCCATTCAACTGAATCTAAAGCTTTCTGAAGATCCAGGGAAAGGAGCATACCTTCTTGCTTAGGACCCTCGGACCAGTTAGACTGTAAGATGGAAATGATATCAACCGCTCTTCTTGTTTGCTCCGGCCCCTGCCTACCTGGTATAAACCCTACCTGATCTTTGCGTATATATTTGCCAATAAAGGAGGAGAGAATCAGCCATAATTTTTGTTAAAATCTTCAAATCAATATTTATTAAAGAAATTGGCCTATAGTTCTCTACATGTTCTGGGTTTTGGGATAACTGTTATGTAGGCCAAATTTAATTGGGGGTCAAGGGAGAGACAGATGTTTTAGAGTTGAAATACCTCGCCATGTAAGGTGATAATATATCTACGAAAGCTTTGTAGTACGGAGCAGAAAGGCCATCTGGACCTGGGGCCAAACCCGTTTTAAGATTTTAATTAACACCTTTAATCTCCTCCACAGAGACAGGGTCCTCCAATAAATCCTTATGTTTCGCCGATAAAGACGGAAAGGTTAATTTGTCTAGGAACTCTGAAATCAGTGGACCATTATCCAGAGAGAAGGAGGAGTAAAGAGAGGAGTAAAAATCGTGGAATGCTGCTAATATTTTGTCAGGATTGGCAGTAAGGTGTTGTCCTGAGATCCTAATCTTGGGCATGGTATAACATCGCGGCTTTGGGGAAAGTTTGACGGCCAACATAGATCCCATCCTATCTTTCTGCAAATAAATATGTGCTCCTCTCCAGCGGATATGTTTCTCGGCTTTGACCGTCAGGGCCAAGTTAAGTTCTAACCTAACAGCATCAACTTTATCGAGAATGGCCTTGGAAGGATGTCGTTTATGTTCGGTTTTAAGGGAAGCAAAAGTCTTCTCTAGGTTAAGAATGTCTCTCTGCCTTTCTTTCTTTAATTGGGACGCCCTCTGATAACGGCTTTATGGGCAGCCCAGAGAACTTCGGGAGAGATATCAATGTTGTCGTTCAAATTAAAGTATTCCCTAAGAGAATCGCCCAGCATTTTGACTTCAACAGGGTTGCTTAGTAGAGATTCATTGAGACGCCAATGTGACATGGAAGTCCTGGAATTAACGTTCTGTATAGAAAGGGAGACCAATGAATGATCAGACCAAGCGACATCTATGATTGAAGAATTTTTAGCATGGGGAATAAGGGAAGGTGAAATCAGGACATGATCAATTCTGGCATATAGTTGATGAGGATAAGAGAAATGGGTATAATCTCTCTTTGTGGGGTTTAATTCTCTCCAGCTATCCACCAAGCCTTGTGAGTGAATAAGGCCGCATACACACGATAAAATTTGTCCGCTGAAACTGGTCCGACGGACCAGTTCAGAGGACAAATCCAATCGTGCGTATGGGCTAGCGGACATGTCTGACCGGCGAACAAATTTTAAAGCATGCTTTAAAATTTGTCCGCCGGCGACATGCCTGTCGGATATGTCCGCTGGTTAGTACACTAACCAGCGGACATATCTGCCCGCACAAGCGTCGTATGGATGCGACGCATGCGTGGAAGTTTTTTACTTCCTGGTGCGGTGACGTGGCGGCGTCAACGTCACCGCCACATCACCGCGCTGTCTGCCGGCGGGGATTTTGATCCGATGGTGTGTACACACCGCCGGACGAAAATCCCGAGGAGTCATGTCCGATAAAAACGGTCCGCGGACCGTTTCCATCTGACATGTCCCTCCGTGTGTACACGGCCTAAGTCTAGTTACTTTTAGGCTGGCTCTAGAGGGGCGAATCAATTGAGATGCCAGAGGTCTTGATTTATCTATCCCCTGATCGAAAGCCAGATTCAAGTCACCCCCAAAAATCACCGACCCCTCCAGTAAGGGGTTCAGAGTGGTGAATAGATTTTGGAAGAATTGGAATTGACCCTTGTTGGGAGTATAAGAAATAAAGGAGTATAACTTACCCTCAACCGTACCCTTTACTAACAGGAACCTACCCTCCGGATCCCTAAACTCAGACACAGGGGAAAATTTACAGTATTTTGAGAATAAAATAGCTACACCCTTAGTTTTGTTGGCAGCATTAGCTAAATAAAAGGTCGGATAGTGTGCATGAAGGAACTTGGGGGTATACCGGATCGGAAAGTGCGTTTCTTGTAACATGAATGGGCCAGATTCAGTTAGATAGGCGCATCTTTGAGCTGGCGTAACGTAACGCATATACGTTCCGCCGATGCAAACTAGTGAGGCAAATACAGTATTCACCAAGCACTTGCTCCTAAGTTTGCGCCGGTGTAACTTAAATGTGAAGGCGCAAGTAGGTGTAAGTGGAAGTGGGTGTGACCTTATGCAAATAATGGTCTAAGCCTGGATCTGACACTTACGCCTGGCCTATCATCCACGGAGCATGCTCAGTGACCTCGGTGTCTGATCGCTTCACTGTGAGCATGCTCACAACTACCCCGGCCCAACTTCCTGAGATATGCCGGCCCAACCTACTTATGCCGAGCCTAAAAATAAGCCCAGACATGCTCCCGTCCGGTGCAAATTTGCCTCTGGACCCTTTAACAATAAAAAAAAAATGTATGTAAATAAAAAAAAATAAAAAAAACATTTATAAAAAAAAGGGGGTTTGACTCATGGGGCCCTGGGGACCTCTGAGCCCTTTAATAAAAATATATCTATATAGAAAAAAAAGAAATAAAATAATATAATTTTTTTTAAAACATTTGTATAAAAAAGGGTTGGCATCGGGGGGGCCCTGGGGACCTCTGGGCCCTATAATAATAATAATAATAATAATAATAATATTATATATATATATATATATATATATATATATATATATATATATATATATATATATATATATATATATATATACGAACTTAGCAAGCTGAGCAACCCCTCTTGCAGGACAACACATCTGTCTGCCAACATGCCAGGGGCAGCCGAGGTCATAGCCGGGGCTGCCATCAGGGGGTACAGGCAGTACACCTGTAAGGGGCCCGGGGGTCCCCCTTTTTTTTTTTATTTTAAATAAATTAAATATTTTTTTTTTTTATTAAAGGGCCATTTTTTTAGAGGTCTGGAGATCCCCAGGGCTCCAGATGAGAACCCCCCTTTTTTATATTATTTTTTTATATATTTTTTTGTTATTTCTTTTATTATATATATATATATATATATATATATATATATATATATATATATATATATATATATATATATATATATATATATATATATATAAAATAAATAAAAAAAATAAAAAAAATATATAACATTTTTTTTATATAAAAAAAAAGGGGGGTTTTCATCTGGAGCCCGGGGATCTCCAGACCTCTAAAAAAAAATGTCCCTTTAATAAAAAAATAAAATAATAATATTAAAAAAAATATATTTAAAATAAAAAAAGGGGACCCCGGGCCCCTTACAGGTGTACTGCCTGTACCCCCCTGATGGCAGCCATGGCTATGACCACGGCTGCCCCTGGCATGTTGGCAGACAGATGTGTGTTGTCCTGCAAGTGGGGTTGTTCAGCTTGCTAAGTTTGTCAGTAACGGCAGGGCCACCATCAGGGGGGTACAGGCAGTACACCTGTAAGGGGCCCAGGGGTTCCCAGGGGCCCGGATGGGAACCCCCTCTTTTTTTATTTATTTTTTTATAAAAATATATATTTTTTTTATTTTTTTTTATTTTAGTTTTTATTAAAGGGACAGTTTTTTTCTTTTTTTTTTTAAGAGGTCCGGAGGGCCCCAGATGGCAACCCCCCTTTTTTTATTTATTTTATTTTTATATATATATATATATATATTTTTATTATTTTTTTTATTTTTTTTCTATTTCTTTATATATATATATATATATATATATATATATATATATATATATATATATATATATTACTCTCTTTTTTTCTTTTTATTAAAGGGGCCAGAGGTTTTGTGTAAGGGGCCCCATAATTTCTGATTGCTGCCCTGGGTAACGGTGCTGCTGGAGCTGTTCTCCAGCTGACCTGTGCCCGTCAGGTGCAAAGATAAACCAGCTATTTGTAGGAATAACTTTACACCGGACTTAACACGTACGCTCGGCGGACTTAGCCTGCGCCGGACCCTAACACGTTCACGAATCGGCATATCTCCCTCATTTGCATATTTGAATAGGAAATTAATGGACGCGCAAGATGCATCCAGCGTAAATATGAGCCTAAGTTACGCCAGCACAGGAAAGTTACACCGGTCGGAGGAAGCCTATTTTCAGGCGTATCTAGTTTTGTGGGTACGGCGCAAAGATAAGCCGGCTCAACTTTACACTTACGCGGCGTATCTCGACATATGCCGGCATAACTCTTTCTGAATCTGGCCCATTATGTCTAAATAGAGGGAACGATAGGCATGGAAAGGCTTTCTCCTTTTTTAGGGTGAATTAAGACCCTGCACATTATGTGAGGCAATCTTTAGGGCCATACGCGGATATGGAGAATTAGCCATGGGATCAGAGAGGGAAATAACCAATTAAGCCACAGTCACTTACCTCAGGTCGGCTCATAAGTGTTATGGAGCACCATGGAGCGAGAGGACGGCTTGTCTCATCTTGGGGGCAAAAAAACAACCCTTCCCATTGGACAGCAAAGAAAAAGAGAGAAAAAGTTAAGGAAGAGAGAAAAGGTAAACAAAAAGAAATAACAAAAGAGAAAAAATACCTGTCTAAAAGACAAAACGGGTCTGGCAGAATCAAAGACTGCCAGACTCCAAACCCAAAAAGTCCTTCACCCCTAATGGGGGATAGACTACCCATCTCCCGGAAACCAAACTGGTTTCGAAGGCATAGGAGGAGGTGCATGATAACACCCCGGACTCTAACCTGTAACAAAGTGAACCTAAGCTGAGTTAGACACAGTAACTAGAAAAATTAGCCCGCCACAAATAGACAAAGGGAACCCAAAATGAGACCATATAAAAATAACCTGCTATGGGAGAGAAAACCAAGGTGAACCAAAATATACCTATAAACATTCCCGCCCCACAAACCACAAGAAGCTGTGCCAAGTGGAGTATCCCCCCCACTACCCAGCATCAAAAACAACAAATATTTACCCGTAGGCGAAGAGGACAGGGAACCTCTGAGGAACCTGAAAAAAAAAAAAAAAACAAGAACAAAAACAATGAATTTAGCCCCCCTCACAAAAAGTGGATATAGCTCAGTCAGATACGTTCTAGGGGTAGTCCTCAACTCTCATATTCTGAAGAAGAGGTCATCAAAAGAGAGTAAAGCAGGTGAATTAATGCCACAGTACCAGTCTACGTAGAACCAAAAAGGAAGACCAGGAGGCCCCACGAATTTCAGAAGCAACCTACACAATGGAGTCCCAGGAAAAAAGGATAGAAATCCAAGTGGAGAAATCCTTCTCATGAAAGTTTACCATCCTTAGGTTTCTTGGGCTTTCCTTTGCCCCTTAGAGGGGAGATCGGACTCGGTGGTGTTGGACGTTTAGAAGAATTAACAGAGGAAGTGGCCAGATCCATAGGAGCCTCCTGAGAAATAAGCTTGAGGTGCAATAGCAACTGTTCCCCTTCTGAAAATTTAGAGAAAGAGTATTGTTTACCTTTAAAAGAAAATTTAACGGCAAAGGGGAAAGTCCATTGGTATCTAATGTCGCGTTGAGAAAGGGCCAAAAGGAGCGGTTTTAAAGCTCTCCGTTTCTGCATAATAATGGGTGAAAGATCCGCATAAACATGGATTTGGTGACCCAGACACAAAACTGTAGATTTTGCACAAGACTGTCGCATGACTTCCTCCTTCACCGCATAAAAATGTGGCTTCACAATAATGTCCCTTGGGGAACCATCCTTTCTTGGAGGACCTAGGGCTCTGTGGGCCCTGTCTAACTCCATTCGGTGAGGAGGAATGTTGGGAATAAGGTCTTTGATCAGTCCTTGGACCGCTGCTGAGACGTCAGTTACAGACTCGGGCAGGCCTCTGAGCCGAAAATTATATCTCCGAGACCTGTTCTCCAGCTCGTCAATTCTGGCTAAAGCAATGTCAAGTTGGTCTGTGAGGGATTGTATGGAGGCAGCATTCTGATTAGCAGTAGAAACCGTTGCATCTAACCTATGCTCTATCGCCTCCATCCTAGCCCCCAAGTTGGCAAAGTCAGACTTAAGCTCACTGGTGATCCTATCAGCTGTATTGGTTAGCCCCCGGTCCAGGAGTTCAGAAAATTTGAGGAACAAGTCCTGATGGGGCGAGGCCTGATCCTTATCCCACAAGCCTGGGGATGGAGTATTGTGCAAAGGAGGGAGAGCAGGGCCCATGGGAGACATGTTATAGTCCTCAAAAGTGCGCTCCAACAGCTACTCTGTGGAGGCTGGAGAGGGGACTTGGAAGTGTGGAGTGCCCCGGGCCACTTGTGAGTAAGTGAGGGTGGCTGGAAGGATCAGAGGCCTCTGTTCCGGGGCTTTGTCGTTACCTGGAACGAGCGGTGGAGCCGTGCTGGCGGCCATCTTGGAGCTTCCATCCGACTGAGCCTGGGCGAATTGCGGCCCGAGATCTCGTCTGGCTGAGCCGGGGGAAATGCGGGAACGGTGCCCGGACTGCACCCCTAGGCTGGTCGTTCGTCGGCGAAGGGCGGGTGAAGCCAGAAGCCGTGCTGTGTCACTGTCTGGTCCGGGGGGTTTCGGAGCTCCGACTAAGGCGTCCATACCAGAAATTCCGCGCATGCGCACTGAGATTCCCCATTTTATAAATCTCATCCACCACTTGCCAACGGCTCCGAAACATTTTTTAAGGCATTTGCACAAAAATATGCAGCAAGGGTTAGTTGACGGTATCTTTGTAGAAAGAGAAACAGGATTTCCATCATTCACTGATAGACCAAGATTCAAATGGTCCCTTGCCCCTTCGAATGTGGGGCATCCATGCGAGTCTGGTTTCAAACTTCTTTACTAGCCATGAGCTTTCTTTCTTTTCTTCCTCAGTCTTTCTTGCCAATATCTAATCAAATTTCTCCCATGTTTCCAATGCTTTTCTCCTCTACTTGGCTAATCCACTTCCTCTGTTATTTCTTTAATTTCTTCCTGTCCTTGCTTCTTTTCTTCAATCGGCCATTCTCCCGGTGTCTTACGGACTTGTCTGGACCCCTTTCTCTGTAAATTCTACATTTTCTCCTTCACTTGTTTGGACCCCTTTCTCTGTAAATTTGACATTTTCCCCCTGTCCTTCCTTCTTTCCCTCAGTCTGCCATTCTTCCAGTGTCTAAAAATAAATAAATAAAACAGGTAAGTAAAAAGACAGATTCATATGTGGAGCTCTACTCTATCTTTTAGATTTGGATGGAGTGGGGGAAAGGATGCAAACTTTTCAAAAGTTTTTACTGTTCTCTGTGTCCTGACTGGGAAAGTTTTTTTCTTTTACTTCAAATCATCCCAGGAGGAGAAGAAGAAAGTGGAATCACATCAGGACTGCAGACAGCAATAAAAATCCAACTGAGGTTGTAACCCTTTCCCCATTCCATCTTAAATCCATGAACTGTCTTGCATGGCGTTCTGCCACTTGTCCACCGCACCTATTTTGGCACTTCTCTCCTTCATGTAAAAAAAAATGTTTTGATAGAAAATGAATCAGAACACCCAAACATTATGGCCCGGATTCTCAAAGAGTGGGCGCACATTACGCCGCTGTAACTCAAATGACATACGCTAAGCCGACGCAGCGCAAGCTTTTGCTCCCTACTCTGCACCAGCGTAGCGTAGAATTTGATGGCGTTGGCCGGCATAAGTGGAAGTAGGTGGAAGTGGAAGTGACCATATGCAAATGATGGTCTGAGCGTGGTGCAGTGTTTTACGCCCGTCGTATCATGAACTGCGCATGCGCTGTGACATGAATGCATGCACAGCACCCCTATGCGCATGCTCACAACCACGCCGGCGCAACTGCCTTAAGATACGCCACCCCCCCGCCTGCGTTGAAAACATAAATATGCCCGTCCAGCGCAAAAGTACGCCCACTTGTTCCCTGCTGCAGACCTGTGCCAAGATCATGAGACTGAGAGGGAGAGGAGAGGGGGATCCTGACCTCTGCCATCTGGAAATACGATGCCTTCCTCCATGGCGCACAGAGCAGGAATACCAGCAAGGCCAGGAAGCAGGAAATCCTCCAAAAGATCGCCCTGGATATCAATGCCCTTGGCCATGAATCCAGGACCTGGAAGGAGTTGAGGAAAAAAAATTATGACATGTGCCGGCAGGTCAGGGAGAAGCTGGCCAAGGTGAAGAGGCACCTCAGGGGCACGGGAGGTGGACAATCTACCACTGTGAAGTTGACAGCTGAGGAGAAGGTGATAGCCAGCTGTCTGGAGGAGGAGCAGGTGGAGGGGCTGGAGGGCTTTGAAACCAGTGCACAGGACTTGAGGAGAGGTAAGTGTGTTTCATTCCCCATCCGGTGTGTAGCATGTTAGGGGGTGCAAGGGAACATGTGACAAGTGTGTGGGTCCACCAACATGTGAATGCTTTGTGTCATCCACAGATGTGCTGGAGGCAGCTGACCTGTGGTCGCCTGTTGATGAGTTACACCTCCTTTATGGGGAATAACTTTGCGCTGGACGGACAACTTAAGAGCGTCCAGCGTAGTATGCGCCGGGCGCACGCACTTCGTGAATCGCCATATTTCCCTCATTTGCATATTTGAATGCCTAATCAATGGGAGAAGCACCATGCGTCCAGCCCATATTTGCACCCACGTTACGCCGGCGTGTGCAAGATACGTCAGCGTAGGGTGGCCAGTTTTTAGGCGTATATTGGTTTGTGACTCTGGCGTACACATACGCCGGCATACATTTGCACTTCGTCGGCGTAACGCGATTTACGTCGGCGTAAGTGTTTTGTGAATCCGGGCCTATATATATTAGCAGACACCCTAGGGCAGTGATGGTGAACCTTGGCACTCCAGGTGTTTTGGAACTACATTTCCCATGATGCTCATGCACTCTGCAGTGTAGATTAGCATCATCGGAAATGTAGTTCCAAAACACCTGGGGTGCCAAGGTTCGCCATCACTGCCCTAGGGAATAATTTTTGAAACGCCATTTCATGAATTAAAAAATAACAAAACAGTAAAGTTAGCCCAATTTTTTTGTATAATATGAAAGATGATGTTACGCCGAGTAAATATATACCTAACATGTCACGCTTTAAAATTGCGCACACTCATGGAATGGCGCCAAACTTCGGTACTTAAAAATCTTCATAGGCGACGCAATAAAAAATGTTTACAGGTTAGTATTTTAGAGTTACAGAGAAGGTCTAGTGCTAGAATTGTTGCACACGCTCTAACGCACGCGACAATACCTTACATGTGGGGTTTGAACGCTGTTTACTTATGTGGGCGGGACTTACATGCGTGTTCGCTTCTGAGCAGGAGCTATCCGGGAACAGGGGTGTTTTTTTTTTTTTTTTAAATGTATTTAAATTTTACTTAATTTTTAAATTTTTACACTTTTTTTACATTTTTTTAATCAAGTTGTGGAAGAAGAAGAAGAAGGAGTTGTGGAAAAAGGAGGAGTTGTGGAAGAAGAAGTAGTTGTGGAAGACGGGGAGGTGGAGATTATCAGCACAACAGGTCAGTGTCACCCCAGCTTCACAGGGAAAAAGAGATGTAGATAGGCTTGCACATTACTTATACCTTTTTGTTTTTTTATTTTTAAGGGGATGAAGATGGTGGTATCCCAACATCTGCTAGTCCTCATTTTTCCCGAGCTAGTGCCCAAATCATCATCCAACAAATAATGGAATGCAGTACAGAAATGCACATTATGAGGGAAAGGATGGATGTCATTGAGCAAAATTATAAAAACATCATTGACATGTTGGGCCGTATCCAAGATTAACCCCCCCCCCCCCCCAAACCCGTTTCAATGCTATGTTTTGCACAACAGTTTGAATAGGAAAATACACACGCCAAAATTTGAAAATGCACACAAAGTGTGTCAACATGTGCTATATGCCATCACAGGATATCGATTGTCTGTGCTTTGTGGGTGCAACCCCTTCCTCGCTACTCAAGTAGGTGAGAGGAAGGGTTTTCACCCACAAAACACATACATTGATCACCCATGATGGCAGATAGCACATGTGGACATTTGTCATGGTATCTCAGGAGAGAAATCCCCATTTGGCCAATCACACAAAATGTGTTGCATCTTCAAATGTTGGCGTGTTCCAGGGTGACATCAGCCCATCACATGTGTTTGGATTAAAAGGTTGAACTTTGTAAGTTTCAATGTTTGTAGATTTTTGTATTTTGAACAAAAATATGTTTTTTATACTACATACCAAAATTAAAATTATAAAAAAAAAATCAAAAATATTGTGCCAAATAAACAACCCACATTCTTGGGAAAAAAATATTTTAAAAATATTTTAAAAAAATGGAGTGGCTTCTTCTTTCTATGCTCAATACCCAGTTTGGAGATGAGTGACTACTGTGCAATTGTGGTTATTTACTAAAACATGAAAACTAAAATTGAGTGACGCGCAACGGCCCATAATTTACTGTGGCATTGCGCACTGAAGATTGGCCAAACATGCACTATGACCCTGCATGCTTGGCCAATCACAGCGCGCAAAAAAGGAGAGCCATAATTGGCCAAAGCCAGGGTGGCTTTGGCCAATTATGGCTCAGGGCTTTAGAACACGCCCCACACTGTATAAGGCCACCTGCTGGGCGGCCTCGTGTAGTGTGTTGCGGTTGTTAATGAGAGCAGTCAGAGAGACAGAGAGATAGGGCCAGATTCAGGTAGATGAGAGTATCTTTCCTCTGGAGTAACGCTTCTCATTTACGTTACTCTGAAGACCCTTTCAGCGCAAGTCCTGTAATTCACATAGCAGTTGCGCGTAAACTTGCGCCAGAGTAACGATAATGCGCTGGCGTAACCCGACGCAAGTGGAAGTGGGTGTGATCATATGTAAATGATGGGCGGAGCCCAGCACAGAGGCTTACGTTCAGCGCATCATCCACGGAGCATGCGCAGTGAGTGCGGCTCCACTCGCCCCCCTTGTGCGCATGCTCACAACTTCCGTCGGCACCACTTCCCGGGAAACGTCAGCGCAATGCCTTCCGTTGGGCGTTTAAATGCGCCCGTAGAAGCGCCATTCCGGCACTAAAGTATATCCTGCTCCCCCTCCCCGCAGTGATGTTACTTTTGTTCTGAGATGGCTGCTCCCGTTCCCCGCAAACACAAAGGAGAAGGCTGAACTTTAATGGCCAGGAGCTGACAGCCGTCATCTCGGCTATGGAGACCTATGATGTCTTCCTCCATGGCTGTAAAATTTGACAGACAAGCATGGACAGAGGTGTTGTCCTGCAAGTGGGGGTGCTCAGCTAGCTCTTATCGTCGGTAACGCTGCTGTAGCTGCTCTCCTGCTGACCTGTGACCATCTGGAGTAAAGATAAAGCAGCCTTTTGTAGAAATAACTTTGCGCCGGACGGACGAGATACTCGCGGCGCATGTAGCCAGCGTATGGTGCTAATCCGTTCGTGAATTGGGAAAAATCCCTCATTTGCATATTTGCAGGGGAAATCAATAGGCGCGACTGATGCGCCCAGCGAAATTAACCGCTGACGATACTCTGGCGTCGGAACGTTCCGCCGGTCGCAAATGACCCGTTATTGGGCGCATCTAGTTTGGTGGGTACGGGCACATAGAAACGACGGCGCATCATCACAGTTACGCGGCGCATATCGAAATACTCCAGCGCAAGTGTTCCTGAATCTGGCCCATAGTCTTTTTATATAGCTAGATAGAGCAGGCAGGCAGGCTAGTCAGTTTAGCTTAATTTACAGTGTGTAGAGGATATATATACATCCCTAGGAGTTGTACATATATTTATACACTGTATAGCTTAGCTAGGTCAGTTCTTCCTAATTCACTGGCAGGCAGGTGATTGTGCTATTTAAAGACGTTATCACAGGTATAGACACCCAGCCGGTACAATATTTAAAGGAATTTTTTATTTTTTTTATTTAAGCATCAATAAAATCACTGCTCCGGGAGCAGTGATTTTAATGATGCTTAAATTAAAAAAAAAAAAAATCTTTAACCACTTGACTACTGGGCACTTAAACCCACTTAATAACCAGACCAATTTTCAGCTTTCGGTGCACTCACATTTTGAATGACAATAACTCAGTCATACAACACTGTAACCAAATGAAATTTTTGTCCTTTTTTTCCCACAAATAGAGCTTTCCTTTGGTGGTATTTTATCACCTCTGCGGTTTTTATTTTTTTCGCTATAAATGAAAAAAGAACGAAAATGTTGTAAAAAAATGAATTTTTCTTCATTTCTATTATAACATTTTGCAAAAAAGTAATTTTCCTTCATAAACTTGGCCTAAAATGTATACTGCTACATATCTTTGGTAACAAAACAAAAACATTTTAGATATTATTTAGTCTGGGTGAAAGTTATAGGGTCTAAAAGCTATGGTACCAATTACTGAAAATTGATCAATTTGATCACATCTGATGTACTGACAGCCTCTCTCATTTCTTGAGACCCTAACATGCCAGAAAAGTACAAATACCCCCCAAATGACAACTTTTTGGAAAGAAGACATTCCAAGGTATTTAGAAAGAAGCATTGTGAGTTTTTTTAAGTTGTCATTTTTTCCCACAATTCTTTGCAAAATCAAGATTTTATTCATTTTTATTTTCTTTCCACAACATTTTCATATTAGCAGGTTATTTCTCACACACAGCATATGCATACCACAAATTACACCCCAAAACACATTCTGCTATTCCTCCCGAGTATGGCGATACCACATGTGTGAGACTTTTATACCGCGTGGCCACATACAGAGGCCCAACATGCAGGGAACGCCATTAGGCGTTCTGGAGCACCCAGACTAATTCTGACATTTCTCTCCTACATGGAAAAATCATCATTTATTTGCTAGAAAATTACATAGAACCCCAAAACATTATATATGCTTTTTTAGCAAAGACCCTAGAGAATACAATGGCGGTTGTTGCAACTTTTTATCCCGCATGGTATTTGCACAGCAATTTTTTGAACACATTTTTTTTGGAAATAAAACAGTTTTGTGCTTTAAAAAAAAAAAAAAAACATTAAATTTAGCCCAATGTTTTTGCATAATATGAAAGATGAAGTTACGCCGAGTAAATCAATACCCAACATGTCACCCTTCAATATTGCACACGCTCGTGGAATGGCGCCAAACTTTGCGACTTAAAAATCCCCATAGGTGACGCTTTAAATATTTTTACTGGTTACATGTTTTTAGTTGGAGAGGAGGTCTAGGGCCAAAATGATTGCTCTCGCTCTAACGTTCGCAGCGATACCTCACATGTGTGGTTTGAACACCGTTTTCATATGTGGGCGGGACTTACGTGCACGTTCGCTTCTGTATACGAGCACACGGGAACAGGGGCGCTTTAAGTTTATTTATTTTTTTATTGTTCATTTTACTTTATTTATTTTAGTTTGACATGTTTTTCCCCAAAAATAAATGTTTTGATTACTTTTATTCCTATTACAAGGAATGTAAACATCCCTTGTAATAGGAATATAGCGTGACAGGTCCTCTTCAGTGAGATATGGGGTCAATAAGACCCCACATCTCACCTCTAGGCTGGGAAGCCTAAAAAAAAAACGACCGCAGGGAGTATTGCACAGGGAGTATTGCGCAGGGGTACTGCAGAGTATTGTTCAGAGTATTGTGCGGGGGTACTGCAGAGTATTGTTCAGAGTATTGCGCAGGGGGTACTGCAGAGTATTGTTCAGAGTATTGTGCGAAGGTACTGCAGAGTATTGTTCAGAGTATTGCGCCGGGGTACTGCAGAGTATTGCGCCGGGGTACTGCAGAGTATTGCGCCGGGGTACTGCAGAGTATTGCGCCAGGGTACTGCAGAGTATTGCGCCGGGGGTATGCAGAGTATTGCACCGGGGTATGCCGAGTATTGCGCCGGGGGTATGCCGAGTATTGCGCTGGGGGTATGCCGAGTATTGCTGGGGGGGTATTCCGAGTATTGCTGGGGGGGGTATTCCGAGTATTGCTGGGGGGGGTATTCCGAGTATTGCTGGGGGGGGGTATTCCGAGTATTGCTGGGGGTATTCCGAGTATTGCTGGGGGGGTATTCCGAGTATTGCTGGGGGGGGTATTCCGAGTATTGCTGGGGGGGTATTCCGAGTATTGCTGGGGGGGGTATTCCGAGTATTGCTGGGGGTATGCCGAGTATTTCTGGGGGTATGCCGAGTATTGCTGGGGGGGTTGCAGGGATGGCTGAGCAGGGATGGATGGATCTGTGACTGCAATAATCACAGATCCATCCACAGCACTGCCGCCATCCGCGCTCCCCTTCTCACACTGTACCGATCGGTACAGAGAGAGGAGGGGGGAACTGGCATCATCAAATGACGCCGGTCTGTTTACATGTGATCGCGCCGTCATTGGACGGCGCGATCACGTGGTAAACCGCCGCCATCAGCGGCGATTTACCGTGATCCGTGACCCGCCAGAGCGCGACTCTGGAATCACGTTATATAACGTGATCCCAGAGTTAAGCAACCACCTTGCCACCGTTATTTTTCGGCAGGTGGTTGCTAAGTGGTTAAATATTGTACCTGCTGGGTGTCTATAGTTTGCCTGTGAAAACGTCTTTGAGAACCCGGGTCTTGCCCGAGGGAACATGTATCAATGGAAAAAAAAGTTTTAAAAACTGTAGTTTTTATCATTTTTTAATTCGAACGTTCGAGTCCCATAGACTTCAATGGGGTTCTAAATGTTTGTGCGAACGGTTGGTCTGTTCAACGGTTCTGGTGCGAACCGAACGTGGGGGTGTTCTGCTCATCCCTATTCCAGACCACCAGATTGTAGACGCTTGGCAAACTCCGTCCGCACGAACACTCCCCCATCAGACAGCTGGCCGTTCTTGCCCACGTCCACATACAAAAACTCATACTGTGCCGACACCACCGCCATTAACACGATACTATGAAAACCTTTGTAGTTTAAATGGTACAACCCCGAACGGGGTGGCGGCACTATGCGGACGTGTTTCCCATCTATTGCCCCTCTGCAGTTCGGAAAGTCCCACCGCTGGGCAAATTGGGAAGCCACAGTCTGCCATTCCTGTGGCGTGGAGGGAAACTGTGAGGATAAACAAAAAAAGAATATTAGTACTTTGGCACATAAACATTGCAAACACAATACAAAAACCATCCTTGTGCAACATTAGTATTAACATTTCATATTATTATTGTGGAGTGAGGCCGCGTACACACGACCGAGAAACTCGACGGGCGAAACACATCGTTTTCCCTGTCGAGTTCCTTGTTAGGATTGACGAGAAACTCAACAAGCTTGTTTTGCGTACACACGTTAAAGACCAAATCTCATCGTTCTCAAACGCGGTCACGTTCACCACGTATGACGACACTATAAAGGGGAAGTACGATTGCTCCTTTTGCTAATCTTGTGTTTCTGCGTGTTAGTAAAAGTTTGGTGAGTGACGATTCACGCTTTTCAGTCTTCGTGCTTTCAGATCGATCCCTGCCTTTCAGTTTGTGCTTGTGGGTTCGTATCTTGTCTATCGGGACGTGCGGTCAGGTCGTATTGTTTTACATTGCGTTCCTGTCCGTGCGTTTTTGATTTTCATAGGTCTTGCTTTTCTTCAGTGCGGTCTGTTTAGTGCATTCTGATTAGACGTTCGTTCCTAGCCTTGTAACCATGTTGCAGGCACCTCGTTGTCGGCGAGTTCGTGCTGTGCAAGCTATGTGTGTAGGTCTGTTTGTTTTAGACCTAGACGAGTCCATGAACAGGGTGAGGAGGCATTCATGGACCAAGAATTGGTTGCTTCGTAGGAACCAATTCTCTCACATGCCTTTGCTGCGGGAGCTTCAGGAAAATAATCCTGATGACTACAGGAATTTCCTGAGGATGTCAGATCACATCTTTCAGCACCTGTTGGCTTTGGTGTCCCCCTATATTACCAGGCAGGACACCGTTATGCGGGAGGCTATCGGTGCTGAGCAGAGGCTAGTTGCCACTTTACGTTATCTAGCAACTGGAAATAGCCTTCAGGACTTAAAGTTCTCAACGGGCATCTCCCCCCAGGCTCTGGGCCTTATTATTCCTGACACCTGCTCTGCCGTCATCCAGGTTCTGCAGGAGGAATATATGAGGGTAAGTTTTCTCCTTTAATATCACATTTTATGTATATAATGTATGCTAATTTATTGTAGTTATGTCCTCCTTCTCTAATTACCATGTTTGAAATATGCTGTGAATCTCCCCTTTGCCCCCATGCATGCTGTAACCTCTTATTGATGTCCCTTTTTTGGCCTACATGCCTATTTCCCTTCACTTACCTCCCCAGCATGCTATCCTGGGCTCAAACACACCTAGCCTAGTCACTTCCCAATGTATTGTGTTATATCTAGTGTAATGCCCCCCCCCCCTCCAAAATGTGTTGTAAAGTCTATGTTCTTCAATATATTTAATTTTTTTTTGGTACTCCCAAACTCATCTAGCCCTCCCCTCCAAAATGTGTTGTAAAGTCTATGTTCACCAATACATCTATTTTTTTTTGGCACTCCCAAACTCATCAAGCCCTCTCCTCCAAAATGTGTTGTAAAGTCTATGTTCACCAATATATCTAAAAAAAAAATTTGTACTCCCAAACTCATCTAGCCCCACCCAAAAATTGGGCACTGGCCCATCAGAGGGGGTGTTTAAGGTGCTAATTGTCTAAATATATTTAGGTATAATATGCTAGTTCAAAGAAATGTTAGAATGCTTATTATGTCTTTGTATAATCTGTTTGCAATGTAATATTTTTTTCCTCTTCCACAGCTTTCGTCCACGCCACAGGAGTGGCAGTCTGTGGCATTGGACTTCCAGACACGGTGGAACTTCCCCAACTGCGGGGGAGCCATCGATGGGAAGCACGTCTGCATCGTGCCTCCACCACGTTCTGGTTCCCAGTTCTTCAATTAGAAGGGGTTCAACAGTATTGGGACAAAAAAACAACTAATTGAGCGCACTCCCAGATGAACACCTGAAAGACATACTAATATCTGAGGAAGAACAAAGGGCAACAATGTTGAAAGGAGAAAATGAACTCTGTTCAAGATAAGTGTTTAAATGGATGTACTCAAGTCCATATTAATTGTCCATGAAAACTGTAATACAAAAACCCCTCTGCTTGATGGCAGCCAGCTGACAGAGAAGCTATCTGTAATGCAACAAAAGAAAGACAAAGCGGTGCCTTCTAAGCGTAGCAGCATGAAGGTTTATTAAAAGTTATGTAAGTGCAAAAGACCTACTCACAAGACTAGTGAAGGTAGAGGCATAAATACAAATTTTCATCCACGGTTGGTAGTGCTGGTGGTTTGCGCTAGGTCACTGGATCTTCCTTGCTGACGGCTGAGCCGACGGTAATCCGGGCTCCCTCGAAACCAAAGTGCAGGGGACCTGATCCTGATGTTACTGCGCAAACAACGTCACTTCCGGGCGCGGGAGGATGCGCGCGTTCGGGACATCCGTGTCCCTTCTTCAGGCAGTGGGGCATCTATTTTGATGAAGGGCAGAAATAGCCACTAGTCGGCCAGCCCCTAACACTCCTATTGGCAGATATATTGGAAGGAGGACCTAGTGATCCCACCCCCAGTGAGGACGGGGGGTGGGATGGATACACTGCTGGTTAAATATAAAACAGTACACGATTTAGGCCAATGATATAAAATCAATAAGGGAACTACGAATACCATTAAAATACAAATACACTTATACAATATCACTCCACTAGATGCGCACAGGGACAACTCCTCGGGCGCATCCGTTATTCATGGATTTAGACACGCACCAAACCAATATAAGGTGACAATAACAAAAGTGAATGGGGAGATAATAAAGATACACTATCTAGTGGATTATGCAAGGAAGGATAACGACAATCCCCTCTACACCATTCTCGTAAAAATGATGGAGAAAATGATTGTATATACACTGTTAATTGTAATGTACAATATAAACATAATAATTGGTACTATCCTAAGAACAGGGTGTAAAAATATATATAGACTAAAAAATATATACATTTTATGAATAAAATAAATTGATACACATGTATTGTTTGAAACAACACGTATGTTATGGCTACCACTCATGTGAATGTAAATATAGATATAAAAATATTTTTTATATAAGGAAATTAATTAATCATATAAAATATTATATTAAAAACTTTAAAAACATTATAAAAATGTTTTAAAAATATATAAATAAATGACAAAACTAGGTATGAGCACAGGAATACATCAATATCATAATAGAAGGTTAATTTCTATTCCCTCATTCAAGCCACCAGGCGAGAGACTATCTAAAGTGAATATCCAATAATTCTCCCTCTCGCACAGGCGTTTATAGCGTTCTGCTGGGGGGAGAGATCTAGGGATAACTTCTAAGACCCATACACGAAGCCCATCTGTGGAGACCACAGGGGCAGGTAAGGCAGTATATAACAAATTCGGATCCACAGGTAAAGAACTCGGGTATAGTATACTGGTTACCTTTGTGGGTGAAACATTTTTGTCTATGTGTGACAAATTTACAGGTGAGGCACCTAGGTTTTTTACACTGATACATCCCTTTTATTTACTTACATCACTTACATTATCCAATCCTAACGTCACCCAAATGATTACATCCAGGGCTGATAATTGTACCTCTGACCCCACAGCGGTACACAGTCAGATAACTCCTCCTTTATCCATCAGCTCGTCTTTAGCACCAGCTGCCTCACCTATACCCAATCATATTTGCATACTCGACAAACCAGTTGAAAATAAGAATATAGATACCTTCCCCATCACTGAGTCAATTCTTTCGGAATCCACTTTTTTAGTAACTGTCCCCCTGTCCTGCCAAAAAAGAAAGTTGTCCATAGAGGCAGGAGAGGGGGAAGACGAAGACCAGGAAAGGCAAAAGGGGAAATTTTGCAAACTGTGAACATTTTCAACCTATCCTGCCGAGAGTTGTATACATCAGAACAGACCCTTTTAGCCAGAGGACTTACCTTTTCCCCCTACAGCGCAACCTAACCCTTTCACATTGTTCTTGGATCTCAATAGATTCACCAGGAACATTACTGTTAAAAGGTTCTTTAACATCAAGGCCTCTAATAATAGTTCCACTACAGATACAACACCCCTTGACGACACGACAGACGGATACACACAGATTGATAAGTTTACAGATTGCAGTGCTCCCGAAAGGATGGCATTAGACCATTTAGAGTTATTATATACTGAGGATTGTGACGAATATGTGGAACATCTCACACAGCATTTGTCCACCTCACCACCCATACAACCCACAAGATTTCGGCCCAAATCTATTTTTTACCCTACTTATTCTAAAGGGCCTTTTATTCAAAGCTTTTATCAGGTGGTCCACACTGAGATCCAACGAATGTGTGAGCAACCACCAATACACATATTTCCCTCTAATTTGACATCAGTTGAAACTGTAGCCCTTAAGGAACTTACGGAGAACAAGAAACTAACCATCAGAATGGCCGATAAGGGGGGTGGTATAGTTGTACAAAATACCAAAGATTATAAAAAAAAAAAAACTTACGGCTACTTTCAGATAAAAACACGTATCAGAGATTAAAAAGTGACCCTCTACCGGAATTCTCAAGGGAAGCATGTGAATTAGTAATGAAGGCTAAAGGTGAGGGTTTGGTCACCAAAATAGAGGTTGCCTTTCTCATCCACGATTTTTATAAAAAACCTTATTTTTATCATCTTCCCAAGGTCCACAAGAATTTGGAAAATCCACCTGGCAGGCCAATAGTTGCTGCCATGGAAAGTGTGAGCAGCTATTTCTCTATATATATCGAACATTTTCTCCAACCTCTGGTAGCTACCCTCCCATCCTTCATTAAAGATGGGATCCAACTTCTGGATACCCTTTCAAAATATCATTGGGAAGACACCTACCGGTGGCTTTCGTTGGATGTTGTTTCCTTGTATACTTCTATACCACATGACATAGGTATACTGGCAACGCAATACCACCTTAACGATGATCCCATGCTTAATGGTCGCCAGGCACACTTCCTCCTGGATCTTTTGAAGTTCTGCCTCACTCATAATTATTTTGAAGTAGACGGGGATTATTATATTCAAACGCAAGGGACAGCTATGGGGGCCAATTTTGCCCCCAGCTACGCCAATTTAACGATGGGATATTGGGAAAAATTTAATATTTGGTCCAATAATCCCTTTGCCGCACATTTAATCTTTTTCGGGAGATATATCGATGATATCGTCATCATTTGGGATGGCCCTGATAGCTCCATTCCACCATTCGTAGAGCATTGCAATGCCAACAATATGGGTTTAAGTTTTACATATGTTACCGATCCACAAACCTTAGTGTTTTTGGACCTAGAATTATCCCATGATGACAACGTCATCCACTCCCAAAACTATATTAAGCCGACAGCAGGTAATTCCTATATTCATTACAATAGTTGCCATCACCCTAGTTGGGTCAACAACATACCTAAGAGCCAGTTCTGTCGTCTCAAGCTTAACTGTACCCGCTCAGAAGACTACACTACACATGGGCATCTTTTGAAAAATAAATTTGCACATAAGGGCTACCCCAAAGAGCTAGTTGAAGGTGCTTTTCAAAAATACCTTCAGACAGATGTAGACAAAGGTTTGGTAAAAAAGTCGAACACTTTCCTTCAATCGATCAGGTTTATTACTCAATTTCATAATCAGTTTCGCAATATGGAGCAGATCCTCCGTAAGCATTGGCCTATCCTTAGGGAGGATCCACATCTAAAGTCCAGTATTTCTGACCGCCCTCTGGTTAGCTAAAGACGAGCTAAGAACATTAAAAATCTGATAGCACCCAGTCATACTAGGAATATTAGGTCCCAACCTAGTGCCTCCCTGACATTTTTTCAAATAAAAGGGATGTTTCAGTGTAAAAAACCTAGGTGCCTCACCTGTAAATTTGTCACACATAGACAAAAATGTTTCACCCACAAAGGTAACCAGTATACTATACCCGAGTTCTTTACCTGTGGATCCGAATTTGTTATATACTGCCTTACCTGCCCCTGTGGTCTCCTTTATGTAGGGCGCACTATACGCGCCCTCCGAAAAAAGTTCGGCGAGCACAGAAACACTGTAGAACAGGGCCTAGAGAAGTACAGTGTTGCTCGCCACTTCAAAGAACATCACGGACAGTCCACAGATGGGCTTCGTGTATGGGTCTTAGAAGTTATCCCTAGATCTCTCCCCCCAGCAGAACGCTATAAACGCCTGTGCGAGAGGGAGAATTATTGGATATTCACTTTAGATAGTCTCTCGCCTGGTGGCTTGAATGAGGGAATAGAAATTAACATTCTATTATGATATTGGTGTATTCCTGTGCTCATACCTAGTTTTGTCATTTATTTATATATTTTTAAAACATTTTTATAATGTTTTTAAAGTTTTTTATATAATAATTTCATATATGATTAATTAATTTCCTTATATAAAAAATATTTTTATATCTATATTAACATTCACATGAGTGGTAGCCATAACATACGTGTTGTTTCAAACAATACATGTGTATCAATTTTATTTTATTCATAATATTTATATATTTTTTAGTCTATATATATTTTTACACCCTGTTCTTAGAATAGTACCAATTATTATGTTTATATTGTACATTACAATTAACAGTGTATATACAATCGTTTTCTCCATCATTTTTAAGAGAATGGTGTAAAGGGGATTGTCGTTATCCTTCCTTGCATAATCCACTAAATAGTGTATCTTTATTATCTCCCCATTCACTTTTGTTATTGTCACCTTATATTGGTTTGGTGCTGTGTGTCTAAATCCATGAATAACAGATGCGCCCGAGGAGTTGTCCCTGTGCGCATCTAGTGGAGTGATATTGTTGTATAAGTGTATTTGTATTTTAATGGTATTCATAGTTCCCTTATTGATTTTATATCATTGGCCTAAATCGTGTACTGTTTTATATTTAACCAGCAGTGTATCCATCCCACCCCCCGTCCTCACTGGGGGTGGGATCACTAGGTCCTCCTTCCAATATATCTGCCAATAGGAGTGTTAGGGGCTGGCCGACTAGTGGCTATTTCTGCCCTTCATCAAAATGAATGCCCCACTGCCTGAAGAAGGGACTTGGATGTCCCGAACGCGCGCATCCTCACGCGCCCGGAAGAGACGTTGTTTGCGCAGTAACATCAGGAATCAGGTCCCCTGCACTTTGGTTCCGAGGGAGCCTGGATTATCGTCGGCTCAGCCGTCAGCAAGGAAGATCCAGTGACCTAGCGCAAACCACCAGCACTACCAACCGCGGGTGAAAATTTGTATTTATGCCTCTACCTTCACTAGTCTTGTGAGTAGGTCTTTTGCACTTACATAACGTTTTATTTTTTATTTTTTCTTTCCACATTCAGCTTTAACTGCACACAAGAGACCAGCTCATGGTAGAGATGCTTGGTTTTCGTCTCTGTTTCAAGTTTGCATCATTTGTGGAAATTTTCCCCCTTTCGGGTTCTTCCTTGTTTTTTCTTTTTCTTTTTCTCTTTTCCTTTCTCTTTTTTTTTTTTTCCTTCTTTTTTTTTTTTTTATTCATATTGAAGTATAAATATTGGCATTATCCAGTAGTCCCTGAGTATATATGTTTTCTAAATAACCTTAAACATATGTTCATTTCCTTTTTTCCCACCCTTCCCACTCCCTCCCTCCTCCTTTCCCCCCCCCCCTCCCCTCCTCCCCCCCCCCCACCACACCAAATTATGCTTTCTTATCTGATCGAGCAAGTTTGTTACCCTGTCTGCAAGTTCTCTACATAGCTCCAAGTTCTTTTAAATTCTCTCCAGTTTTCCCATTTTGTAGAGTCCCTATTGTCTTCAAGGCTATTTCTGAGATCTTCCATCCAGTATGTTTCCTCCACCATGTCTATCCATTCCCAGACCGAGGGACATTCTAATTCCTGCCACTTTCTTGGTATTAGCCTTTTTGCAGCGTTTAGCAGGTGTGGTACCAAATATTCCCTATATTTTTTAATTCCTTCGTTCCCTCCATGAAAGAGTACCGTCCATGGCTCTCTTTTGATTTTTCCCTTTGTAATTTCTTCTATTATCTTCAGAATCTTTTCCCAGTAGATTTTAACCTTTGGGCATTCCTACCAAAGATGGGCCATGGTTCCCGGGGATTTACATCCCCTCCAGCAATCTGCTGACTGGCCCCTCTTAAATTTACTGAGTTTTACTGGTGTTATATACCAGCCTGATAAGCATTTGTAATTCATTTCGGCTGTTCGGCTGTCGATAGCTGAGGTATGGGTCAGTTTTAATATTTTATCTATTGTGATCCTATCTTTGTGTGTCCCTAATTCCCTCTCCCATTTTTTAATACAAGGGGGTACATCTGGTTCCTCGAGCTGTAATAGGATCTGATAGATTTTGGAAATACTTCCTTTACCGCTTTTCGAGGAGCATAATTTTTCGATGTCTGAGAGCTGGTCTCCAGATCTTAACGGTTGGGGTAGCTTTTGAATAAAATGTTTTAACTGTTGGTACCTCCAGTTATTAAGTGTCATAAAAATGTTTCTTTGTTGTAATTGTGTCAGTGCAATTAAGTGTCCTTGGTGTATTATATCTCTTACTTGTGCGTTCTCTTTTTTGATCCAACTTCCCCCTATATCCACTTTCCCCGGCGGGAAATAATCGTTGTCCTTTAGTGAGATCAGGGGAGAATTGAAATTTTTATCGATTTTTTTTTGTGTTACATCCCATACCTTGAGTGCAGTCTTTGTTATTTCAGGTGTATCCGTGCCAAGTGTTCTAAACTGTGGGGGATTCCATATTATTTTTTCTAATTTTGCTTTGGCTAGTGCATTCTCCAAATTGACCCATCTTTTTTCTGTGTTTACTCCACGACTCTCGATAGAATTATTGCTTCATAGTATTTTTTAAGGTCTGGAATGGCTAGTCCTCCCTTGTTTTTTGTTTGTTTGAGAATCTGAAACGATAGCCTGTGTTTCTTATTTCTCCAGATAAAATTCATGATTACGTTCTTGAGGATTCGCAGCAGTTGTTTTGGAAGGTTAATCGGAATCATTTGAAACTTATATATAATCCTTGGTATCAACACCATTTTGCAGTAGTTTATGCGTCCCAGCCATGAGATTGGTCTATTTTTTATCCTGTTAATCTCCTTTTTAGTTTCTTCTATCAAGGGGATATAGTTGATTTCATATATTTTTTTTTCCGTATTTGCCAGATAGATGCCAAGATATTTGAGCTTGTTTACCCATGGGAATTTGAATTCCAATCTAAGGGTTTGCATGTCTTTCTTTGGTATACTGACACCCAGTATTTCGGTCTTATTCACGTTTAGTTTGAAGTTTGAAATTTCCCCATATTGATTACATATTTTTAATAAGTTTGGTATGGAGCTTTTGGGGTCGGTTAGGTAAAAGAGAACATCGTCAGCAAATGTAGACAATTTATGTTCTTCTCCGCCCACCTTAACTCCCTTTATTTCAGAACCTTTACGTATTCTAGCTAGGAGGGGTTCCAGGGACAGTACAAATAATAACGGTGAAAGGGGGCACCCTTGTCTCGTGCCATTTTCCATTGTAAAATAATGGGATAGGCCCCCATTTATTTTAATCCTGGCTGTTGGGGCCTTATATAAAGTTCCGATCCACCCCAGCATCCTTCGTCCAAAACCCATAATTTCCAATGTTTGTAGCATGAATCCCCAGTCTACCCTGTCGAACGCTTTCTCGGCGTCGATCGACAGGAGTAGACCGGGGATCCCGCTCCTCCTCATTTCCTGAATCAGGAGGAGGGCCCTCACTCTGTTGTCTCTTCCCTCTCTGCCCTGGATGAAACCTGTCTGATCAGGGTGTATCAGGCCCCCCATCTCACGTTTTATTCTTTCGGACAGTATCTTTGCAAATAATTTTAAGTCTGCGTTTAGCAGAGATATTGGCCGATAGCTCGCACATATCTTAGCATCTTTTCCTTCCTTTGGTATCACAGTAATTGTCGCCTCTGCGGCTTCTCTACTCAGGGTATAATCTTTTCCCAGGCCATTGAAGTATTGACATAATCTTGGTATAAGGATATCTTTACATTTTTTATAGTAGAATGCAGAGAAGCCATCCGGCCCTGGGCTTTTCCCAGAAGCTGTGCCTGTTAATGCTGACAGTATTTCATTTTCCGTAATCGGCCTATCCAGTGTTAGTGCTTCTATTGGGTTTACTGTTTGAAGTCCTGCTCTCTGAAGGAAGTCCAGGGTTTTGTTTTTTTTCTCTCCTATTTCCCAGTTAGTCTGTTTAACTGTGTATAAGTTTTCATAATAAATTCGGAAGGTTTCAGCTATATCTTTTGTCTTGTGCACCTCCACTCCTTGATCATTTTTGATTTTTTCGATATAATTTCTTCCTTTCTTCTTCTGTACCATCCTTGCCAAGTGCTTACTGGTTTTGTTACCTCCTATATATCTTTCTTTCGCGATTAACTGGAAGTCTCTTTTAGTTTCCTGGAATAGAAGATTTTTCAGTTGATTACGCTTGTTAACTAGTTCTTGGAATAGGTCTTTTTGTTTGGCTTCTCTTTTGTGTTTTTGTTCCAGCTCATATATCTCTTCTATTATTATTTCTTTTTGAAGCCGTTTCTCCTTTTTCTTTCTTGCTCCTTCTGAGATCAAGGTCCCCCTAATTACCGCCTTGTGAGCATCCCATAGTGTGGCTCTGGAGATTTCACTTGTATCATTCGTTGAAAAATACTCTTCCAACTCCTTTTGAACTCTAGTTAGGCTATTCATGTCTTTTAGTAATTCCTCGTTGAGCCTCCAATTTTGAGGTGGTCTCGGATTGTCTGATATTTTTAGGGATACACTGATAGGGGCATGATCTGAAATAGTCATCGGCTCTATTCCCACATCGGTGACCTCCTCCAGTGAGCAATGGTCCACAAACAAGTGATCTATGCGGGAATAGGACCCATGTACAGGGGAATAAAAAGTGTAATCTCTCGTCTCCGGGTTTAACACTCTCCATACATCCACTAATTGGCTACTATGTAGACTGTTTTTTAATCTACATAGTTGTTTTTTATTGTTCCCCCCTATTAGAGATGTCTTATCAACCTTCGGATCCATGCAGAAGTTCAGGTCTCCTCCCAGTATGACCCTGCCTTTTTTAAAGTCCCTTATCTTTCCCAGGATTCCTATAAAGTATTTTATTTGTTGGTTATTTGGGGAGTAGATATTGACTAGGGTACACTCTGTCTCTTCTATCTTCCCTTTTAATATTAAGAATCTCCCCTCGGGGTCTGTTAATCTTTCCGTTAAGCTGAATCTCACCCCTTTGGCAAATCCAATAGCTACTCCCCTTGCATGTTTTGAAATGGTGTCCCCATAATACCATATGGGGAAGTCAGTTGAATTTAGCCTGATGTTAGAATGTAACGTGAGATGAGTCTCCTGTACAAAAGCTATATCCGTTTTGATTCTCCTCAGTTCTTTTAAGACTTTATGTCTCTTTGTGGGACTGTTTAATCCTTTCACGTTATATGAAACACATTTTATTATCGTCATTATCTATTTATGAGACTCCCCCTCTTTACTTTTTAGCCTCGATCTAATTTTAGTTGCTTTCCCTATCAGTCCATTTGGTATGGTGGGTCCCCTTTCCCTACTTTCCCTTCCCCTCCCTCTCCCAACCGCCCCACCCCCCCCTCCCCCTATCCCTTCCCCCCATGGCCAAAAATAGGCCTCCGAACCAATTTTTATTCCTTGGTTCAGTTTCCCTCTGAGGTGGGCCCCTTTTTCCTATCCCCCATCCTATCCGGGTGGGGGAGCGGACGCATGCGCAAGGTATTGTACTTGTACTTCTTGGAAATAAGGAGACCACCAAGTTGTTTCAACTTACCCTCTCCCTCCTCCTCCCACCTCCCCCACTGCCAAGCTTGCTGGGAATCGCCAGTTGTATTTAATATTCTTGGTCATGAGTTGCTCTAAGAGTGGTTTTAAAAGTCGTCTTCTAGCCAGTGTCTCTGGAGCCAGGTCTGCATAGACCTGTATGGGGGACCCATTGTATATAAGGGGGGGATATCCCCTCAATTTTTTCCATATTTCGTCTTTCTCTTCAAACGATAAAAATCTGACGATGACGTCTCGGGGCCGTTCTGTATTGCTTCTGTTTAATCTTCCCACCCGGTGGATTCTCTCTATTCTGATCGGGTCCTCGGGTGTTTTCCCCAATATTGGGTTTAATATTATCCTGATTATTTTCCTCAGGTCCTCCCCTTTTTCTTCCGAAATTGCTCTAATTCTCAGGTTCTGTCTCCTGGATCTATTTTCCTGGTCTTCAAGCTGGTACAGTGTGTTTCTCTGTTGTAATTTGAGCTGGGCCAGTTGGTCCTTTAACTCGTTTGACTCTTGTTTTTGTTTCTCTATCTGTTCTTCCATCGTCTCTACTCTGGCGAGAAGATGGCCAAAATCCGTCTTAAGGCTATGTATTTCTCCTTTAATAGCGTTTTCCAATCCCATCAGCATCTTTTCCATGTCTCCCCTGGTTGGGATTTGGTCCTCAGGTCGCTGTTCTTCCCTTCTACTTATTTCTCCAACCCCCTCACCATTCTTTTCCTCTCTTGAGTCCTCTCTCATATCTTCCGATATGTCCTCCTGGCTAGGTTTCTGAGCCTTCTTTTCTTCCATTTCTTTATCGGTCTTCCCTTGTGAAGATTTTGGAGATCCGGTATTTCTAGAAGTTGTTGCTTTGGACATGTATTGTTGGATTGTACTTGGTGCGACCGTGGATCCAGGTGTCTTTGATGTTCCTCCCCTTGTTGATCTGCTTGACATCCTGGACATAATATTTTTCACCTTTCTGATTCTTTTCCCCAGGTTGCCTGTTTTAATGCTACCTTGCCCCCACTGAATCCAGTCTTTCTCCCTTTTCTTCTTTTCCTATTCCCTTTTCTTCCCCTTTCCTATTAGCCGATTGGTAGGGCCTGTAGGGGTCACTGTTCCCCTCCTCTGGATGCAAGGTATACCCACCAGTCAATAGGCTGGGTCCTTTTTTTTTCCTTTCCCTTTCTTCCTCTCTTCCTGTTGGGGGGGAGGAATGTGAGCCCCACTATCCCCTTCCACGTCTCCTTAATTGGATTTTATATGTGTAGTTGGGTTTTAGTGAGGTAGGTATTCTCCTCTTACTTTGTCCTATATACGGTTGCCTACACCTCTATTTATGCTACATGTGCTGGGTTCTTTCCCTCTAGCAGGTTTACCAGGGGCGCCTTAGGGCCTAAGAGGTTACATAAATTGTATACAAAAAAAAAAAAAAAAAAGACCCCTAATATTGATTATAGAACTTGTCCTGTACCTCCTACACACACACCTGGGCAATATCTTTATTTTCTAACAGTGATTGTATATTAATGTGTGATTCCCGATTTTCTTCCTATTCCCCACCTACCCCGAGGGGGGGGGGGACCTTTGACACAGTTGATTCCGGATGATAGGGTCCAGTGTTTTATATTGGTATGGTCTTCTGAGACCTGTCACCAAGTTGAGGTCAGGCTCTCAACCCTAAATCTCCCCTAGTGACAGATCGCTGTTGCTTTTCTACTGCTTATTCTGGTGTCCCTATCGTGCAACCTTCCGGTGTATGGTCCCAGGTGTATGGTCCCAGGTAGCGGTTGATTACAGAATTGTATGTTGTCTGTTGTTTTACTCCTGGGGCTTGACTAGTTGACTAGTTCTGGGCTCCCCCTCTATCAAATTTTCCAGCCGGTAACCACTAATTCTCTGTTGGGTCACCCAGTACACATAGTACCCAGGAGCTCATCTTATGCAACCTGATCATCACATTGCGGCCAAGTATCGTTCAGCACCGGTCACAACATACAATTAGTCCCGGCCTGTCTCCCCCTCAGCTTTATGCTGTGTAGGTACTCCAGGGGGCATTTATGTCATTTAATCCATTTAACTTGATAAGTTTTACCTTCAGGAACTCGTTTTTATACTACCTGCTGTTCACTTCCACCGCTCCCTTTCACCCTTTTATCCTTTGTTCTTTTCTCCTTCTGCTGTCAGTGTCGGTGATTGTCATAGAAAAACAGGCTGGTCCGACTTCCTTCAGGGGTTGTTTGGAGCTTCTCGTAGAGGCCAGTCACGGTGGTGGGGGGAGGGTGGGCAGGATTGATGGCGGTCTCTATGGCGAGGCGCGGCACTCGCACTGGTGCTTCATGCCGCAATTTCTTCCTTTGTTCTGCGGGGTGGATCCGATCCGCTTGGCGGGGCTGTCCCGTGACAGTCTGCGGGTAGTCATCCACGGCTTCATGGGCTGGCAGACGCGCTCGCCGGGGACGCCGCTCCTCATCCCTGCTTCCTCGGCTTCCGCTGCGTCTCTCACACCCGCCCACCTCACGGCGCGTCACGTCCTCACGTGCACGCCATCCTTACATAACTTTTAATAAACTTTCATGCTGCTACGCTTAGAAGGCGCCGCTTTGTCTTTCTTTTGTTCAACAGTATTGTGCTGATGGCGGTGGTGTCAGCACAGTACGAGTTCCTTTTTGTGGATCTCGGGATAAACAGACAGATTTCGGATGGGGGAGCCCTCAGGCAGACGGAGTTCGCGCTTCGCCTTTAAGATGAGGATCCGTCATTGCCACCGGATGAGCAGAATGTTGAAGGCCTGCCATTTGTCTTTTTGGCTGATGAAGCGTTTGCCCTGGGACCCCATCTTCTGAGGCCATTCCCTCAGCGCACCCTCACCCCGGAGAGGAGGGTGTTCAATTACCGGCTGGCCAGAGCTCGAAGAGTGGTGAAGAACACCTTTGGGATAATGGCCAGCCGGTTCCGCCTTTTCTTGACCTCTCACCACATGGCGGAGTATGAATGGAACTTCATAATTTTTGCTTGCTGTGTGCTTCACAATCATTTAAGGAGACAATCTCCAAACTATCTGGCCCCGGTTGGGCCCGAGGCTGTTCTTTTCAATACAGAAGGGACTTTGCTGGGCCTTGAACCTGGCCATACTGGATTGCCCCCTCAGAGTGAAGTCCGGGATCTCTACATGCAGTATTTCATGGGTAGGGGGGCCATACCATCACAAGGCAATTTGCCCTAATTTGTTTGAAATAAAACCAACTAAGGGCCAGATTCACAGAGCCATTACGCCGGCGTTACAGGAGATGCGCGGCGTAAGTCTAAATTTGCGCATGCGTTCGATGCGCCGCATCCCCAAAACGAGATACGCAAGAAATCTACTTTTTTTTGGACCGGCGTAATTTCGATAGACTGGCGTATCCGTCCGCGCAAAACTGCGCTAGACACACCATTGATTTGCTATTCAAATATGCAAATGAGGGAGTTACGGGGATCCACAAAAGAATGTTGGTGCAGCACAGGCTACGCGCTGTGTGCAACAGCTGTACATCCTGTCTAAAATTAGACCATATAAAAGGTGGAATAAAATTAGACAATCCGTCTACATGTCAGCTAAAGCAACACTGTTAGTGAGGAGCTGAGCAGTCACACTTGCTGCCCAACAAACTGTATGCCAACAGGCCAGGGGCATCCATGCTCATAGCTATACTACTGACTTTAGATGAGCAAAGAAGGAGGAGGGCACGGAGGAGGGCACGGAGGAGGGCACGGGAGAGGATTTTTTTTTTAATCCAAAAACTTTTTATTTGCTTTTATAAAAATTTTTACAAAAAATATACATACATATATACATCAATACATAACATACATACAAATTACAAACACGGTCTCACTATCTTTCAATAGCCCTTTAAAACCTTGATGGATATAATAATCTAATCTGATACAAGCCCCTCATTCTTCACTTGATATATCACACACGCATAGACATCTTTGGCATGAGTGATTCTGAGGTGTCTCGCATCTTCAGATTCACCTCTCATGCCATCCTGGAATTAACCACAACCCTGCAGGAGGACATCACCAGCCCAACACATGACACCACCCATGACACCCATGACAGCTACATATACAATCCTAGCCCCATCCCCACAGATTTCGAACAGAACATGTATGGGGACAGCTGGCTGGTTGGTGAGTGACATGGGTGGCAGGCATGACTGTCCCCCCCATGATGCTGAAATCACAAGGGGCACATGCACTACTAACCTCCTCCTGTCTTATCCCTTCAGGGTGACTATGCATATGCACTGGGACCCCATCTCATGACTCCTATATGGAACCCCCCATGGTACCCTGTTGTATTCCCCAAACTTTGTATGCCAGATCATCGGTGCATGTTGCATGCTGCACAACTTCGCAGTGAGAAAGGGCCTGGAGATTGACATAAGTGATGACCTGACCCCTGAACCAGACAATCCCCCCCTAACCGAGGCTACCCTGTCTTCTGAGGGAAGAGCAGCCAGGAGACAGCTCACATTAGGCATCATTGCACGTTAAACACACACATTAATCATGGCACAATGAGAATGCATGCATGCACACCACTGTGGTCCCTAGCACATCACATCCTCATCACAATGGATTGGCACAAGCCCACCATGCAGGACTTGTGAGCAGCAACGCCATGCCACGGCTCCAATTATGTCACTGTACATTCATACACCATTCACACGGACCTGGGGATCACTTCTCCACCACAAATGAGGGTGACACCCCTTTTCCGGCAGGAATGTCACCCCCACATTCCAAAATCATTCAAAAACAGAACCAAAAAAAAGACCAGCAAAAATAAAAAATGCCCAGCAAAAATATAATTAAAAAAAAAAAAACAACAAAGAAAACACAGAAAAGACAAAAATCACTCTGCAAAACAGTCCCCAAATATCTCAAAGACACGACACAAACAAACAAACAAACAAACAAACGCTTATAAACAACAGAACAAAAGCACCTTGCTGTATAGGAAGGCCTACAAAGGGATGTACTTTTGCAAAGGAAGGGCGTTTGTCTCTGTCTATTTAAGCTGTCTGCGTATTTCACTAAGTTGCCCGGGTCCACTTCCAATTTCACTGATTGCGCCGTTCCCGAGTTGTGAGCATGCGCACAGAGGTGCTGACCATGGTCTGCTTCATGTGCGCATGCGCGATCAGGCCGGCCCTTCATTTGCATGGGGTCATGGCTCATTTCAATGTAACACGCCCACGTCCTTCCCAATTTGAATTACTCCGCCTTACGCCTCGGAATTTACGTTACACCGGAGCAAATTTCTGCGCAAATACTACGAGGATACGGTGATTGCGCCTCTACATTGCGCCAGTCTAACGTAAAGGAGGTGCGCTACGCCGGTCAAAATATGCGCCAATATACGTGAATCTGGCCCTAAATTTCTTTATGAAAAACTTGTTATGTCTTGCTTGTGTTTATTTTAGCTGTCTCCTAATTTTTACTAGTGTTCTACATGTAGTGTCAAGTGTATTTTTCTTATCAACTATCAAACATTTCCCAGGTGACCCCAAAACTAAACACATGTAAACTTATCAGTTTTGAAAGAAAAAAACCCACACACTTTTTTCTATATTCCAAATATCTTTATTTTTTCAGACAATCAGGTTATTGTACAAACATTTTCACATTATTATTTTTTTAAAGGTCTTTTTGATTACAAAAATATATTTTTTTTTTGTCTTTTTGATTTTGAAATATATAATTATTATTTTTTTGGTCTTTTTGATTAAGAAATGTATAATTTTTTTTTTGTCTTTTTGATTAAGAAAAATATATATATATTTGTTTTGGTCTTTTTGATTGAAAAAAAATATAATTTTATTTTATTTATTTTTTGGTCTTTTTGATTAAAAAAAATATAATTTTTTTTTGGTTTTAAAAATTTAGAACCCACAAAATCAAACCCTCCCTAGAACATCAATTATATATTTTAACTTCATTTCCACCCTTCTGGTCATATGATTAATCTCCCTGCTTGCCTGTTGAATGTCCTCAATCTCCTCCCTGCAGGCCAGGATATCCGAAATCACCAGCTGTGCGCTGAAGCTATCAAAGTCGGCACCAGCTCCTGAAATGTGTAACCAAACCATGTATTAAAATGATGCAGGCCTACATCTAGATTAGCTGAAGCTTTGTTATATGTTACTTTACCGGATGTGGAGGCAGGCTGCTCATCATCACCATCCCGCGGGGGTGTGGCTTGGGTGCTGACTTGCTGCTCCTGTGTTGAAGCTTCATGATGCACTACAAGAATGAAGAAAATGGAAACATGATTTTAAAAGCTTAGAGGCCTGAAAGAGGAATATGATTCACTTTCTTGTACCTTTGGTATAGTTTTAAACATGTAAGCAAACCAAGTATACACTGGTTCACCTCACCTCTGTGTGAACCCCTAAATGGATTATTCTTGTGGTCAACAATTCGGCAAATGAGTCCACATGTGTCACCAGTGGCGGCCCATCCATAGGGGGCGCCCGGGCGCCACCCCCCCCCCCCAAGTCAGTGAAAAAAAATCTGAATTTTTATTTTATTTTATTTAAACATGTCTCTTTAAGAAAAACAAAAAATCTAAAAAAGGTCCTTATGTGCACTGTGCCTGGCGCCCGGCGCCGGGCACAGTGCAGGATGGGTAGCGCCACGTCTGTGCAATCACAAGATTGCAGACGAGGTGCTATATAGGCAGTGAAAAAATGCCTTTGTGGTGTTGCCCGTCGCGCCACAGCTTCCGGCGCGATGGACTGTATTGCGGGTGCACACAGTACAAAGCTTTTTTCAGTTCCCCACTAGGCGGTGCTTTCTGTGCTACTGCTGACGTCACTGGAAGTACAGGAAGTGACGTCGGCTTAGTGGAACTCATCGCAGTCTCCGTATCATTTAAAGAACAGAAGCCTAGTTCATGCCGAGTAATTTTTTAGAGACAGCAGCCCAAACAACCCCCTATTGAAGCGGCCGTCTTCCCAGTCACACAGCTGAGCTGATTAACATTTATTAACTTTTTTTTTTTAAATGGTCGGGAGCACCCCCGCTCATTAACTTTTTTTCTGTAAATGTTCCCCGAAAATAGCATCCACCAGCACCATCCTTCCACGTGGGCCGGTGGAAGGATGGTGGTCGTGGATGCTATTTTTGGGGAACATTTACAGGAAAAAAGTTAATAAGCAGGTGGTGCTCGCGGGGCCACTATTTGTGGGGAACATTTTGAGAATTTTTTTCTCAAAATGTTCCCCGCAAATAGTGGCCGCGAGCACCACCCCCTGTCCCCCCTGCTTATTAACTTTTTTTATTTAAATGTTCCCCCGAAAATAGCGGCCGCGAGCACCATCCTTCCACACCCCCCCTGCTTATTAACTTTTTCTTTTGTAAATGTTTCCAGAAAATAGCGGCCCAAGCACCATCCGTGCCCCCCCTGCTTATTAACTTTTTTTCTCAAAATGTTCTCCGCAAATAGCGGCCGCGAGCACCATTCCATCCCCCACTTAACTTTTTTCTTTTAAATGTTTCCCAAAAATAGCGGCTCGATCATCCACCCTCCCCCTGCTTATTAACTTTTTTTTTCTTTAAATGTTCCTCGAAAATAGCGGTGATTGTCGTGCGGCAAAAGGAGCGTGTAAAATGTGCAATACAAAATTTGGTCCCCGAGCTTCTTTGCCGCAGCAAACACACATAGGGCAGCCCATTAAAGGGAATCAGCTGCTACTACACAGTATGTGAACTGGACCTTGTGGACTGTTATTTTCAGCTAAGTCTTTGTGGCATTTTGATATTTATTTCAAAATAATTATTGATTTGTTTATGGATATAAAGTTGAGTTTACTTAATTACTTAATTTACTTAATTCCTTTTAACCCCAGTAGAGGGTTGCAGCTTAATATTTTCCAAGATGGTTGTCTTTTGTAGTTTCATTAAAAGTGGTTGTATAGTGATTTTTGAAACTTTTACCTACAGGTAAGCCTATAATAAGGCTTATCTGTAGGTAAACAAAATATCTCCTAAACCTTTACGGTTTAGGAGATATTCCCCTTGCAATGAGCCACTGTCTGCAGCGGCGCATTTGCACAGGGGATTCTCGGCTTAAGGCCCGGCAGACGCAGATGCAGTATGTCCGCAGTCTCTGGTAATCTCGTGCAGTATGTCCGCAGTCTCTGGTAATCTTGTGCAGTATGTCCGCAGTATCATCTGGTAATCTAATGCAATATGTCCGCAGTCTCTGGTAATCTTGAGCAGTATGTCCGCAGTCTCTGGTAATCTCGTGCAGAATGTCTGCAGTATCATCTGGTAATCTAATGCAATATATCCGCAGTCTTTGGTAATCTAATGCAATATGTCCGCAGTCTCTGGTAATCTAATGCAGTATTTCGTAGTATCTGGTAATCTAATGCAGTATGTCCGCAGTATCTGGTAATCTCGTGCAGTATGTCCGCAGTCTGGTAATCTCGTGCAGTATGTCTGCAGTATCTGGTAATCTCGTGCAGTATGTCCGCAGTCTCTGGTAATCTCATGCCCATTTAGAGTCCTTCATTACTAATAGTGTAATTTTTTAGTTTGTGCCGATCTGTAAGGCTGCGTTATATACCATGATTTGTGATGCTGGGGCTATATACTCTGTGCTGCTGAGCTGTATACTCCTGACACTGAGTGGAAGCAAGTGGAATACAGGGGATGGTGTATTCTATAAGGGGTGTGGCTTATGAGAAGTGGGAGGGACCAAACATGGAGGGGCGGGGTCTTGCGCCCCCCCCATCCTAAAACTTCACCAGCCACCACTGTGTGTCACCAACTGCTGAGCAGACTCTCCTTTTACTGTATTTTGTCTTTTTTTACAGTAATAGAATTTAGATAAGATCACATCAACATTAACTCCACAAATGATTTCACTTTAAATTTTAAAAAATGTCACAAGTTTCATGGTTGTGGGCACAATATTTGGTCGTAAGAGTCGTCGTTCCGAATGAACGACGACTTTTACGACAAATATTGGGCCCAAAAGCATGAAATACATACAGTACAACCTGAAAGAAAAAGCACATCGCGCAAAAACAAAAGACCAACAAAAATTACACATGAACATTACTTACTTCTTCTAATAACTCTCCTGATCCTGCTCGTTTGGTCTGGCTCACGCAGTTTTAGGTCCGACCACCTGCTCTTTCGTTCTTCTGACCTCAAATTTGCGATGTAGACTCCTCACTACCTTCTCCATTATTTTTGCCTTGACCTTGTTGGGAAACCTGTACGGGCCATGCTTCCCATCATAGTCATCCGCTTTTAAGATGATGACCATCTCCACCATCTCTTCAAAGCTCATGTTGGTGGCCTTATATCTTCTTCTCCTGGAGATCTCTCCTTCCGCCTGGCCTGGCTCTTGTTGTGCTGCCATATTTTTTCTCATGTGCTCCCAGATCAAAAAAAGAATGAAAAGGGGCAGGCAAAGGACTACACCGAACATCAGGGGTGGGGAAACGTGCGGAGCGTCACACATAAAGTGATACCACGTGAGTGAAAGGGGCGTTCCCAGTTTGTGGAAGACGGCGGAGAAAACGATTGGGTCAGACGACGGTACGTAACTACATTTTAAAGGTTATTAGTGATCGGATGAGTTTGTGGGCTACATATGGTGATAACCTAGGAGAAAGCTACAATAAACATTTAAGGAAATGGCCCTCTATAGTGCCGTTGTATGTAACCGCGCTTTGCTTTAGCAATTTGCTCAAACTATGGTGTGTGGGTAATGACGTTTCTCAGGATGCATTTGGAAAACACGTTGTTTTTAACGTGATGAAAATGGTGGTTTTAAGTCTTGACCAAACTAGATCGTAGTGCTTTTAGAACGTTTCACCCACAAATGAGGATCTAGGCCTCATTACACACAACTGGTCACCTTTTTCATATGAACTGACCAACACCTGATCTGCTAATTCTTACTTGTCGTTTGCGCGACAAAATAGAAGGGGCGGGGAAACGTCGAATTCTTAATCATGGGCGGACGACGTGTGCGGAGTGTATATACAGCTCGAACACACGTGTCGTACGTCCGACCGGGGGTGCGGAAGAAGACGTTTGAACGACAAGCGTGTAGGTATGCTTTGAACTTGGGACAGCAGTGGCCTATTCAGGAAAGACAGACATTTAAGGGCTAGATGTTGATAAAGAGTACTCGAGTTTCTAGACTGTGGATTGACATTATTGTTCTTTCCTTTGTTTTTGTCTGGCAGAAATGAACTGGTTTAATAAACGGGAATTCCTGGAAGTTTTCATAGACAAGTGGAGAGAACAACCAGTACTCTGGGCCACAAAAGACCCTAGGTCCCGTAACCTCCTCCCACTTGTGCACAGACAGGTGGGACCTGATGTGACTGCTGAGCAGTTGGAGAAAAAAATTGGGACATTGAGAGGCTCCTACAGGAAGGAACGTGTCAAGTTCTTGAATTCGATGAGGTCTGGAGCTGGAGCAGGGCAGGTATATGTACCAAAGTTGTGGTACTACAGCAGACTGTCCTTTCTGGATGACCACCTGGAAGTAAGGGAGTCTCTTTCCAGCCTTCCCCCCAGAAGACAGAGCGTAAGAGGAAGGTCCAACCTTCCCTCCAGCCTTCCCTCCAGCCAACCTGATCCTCCTTCTGTAGATGAGCCCTCTCAGCAGCCTTCCATCCTGGAGGAAGAGCCGTATTTGGCTGTCTGGAGCCAGGTATAGTACTTTAGATGTGCAAATGTGTGGGGTTTAAATGCTAATAAATAGATGTTAGGATGTTAAAGGAAAAAAAAGGTCTAGCATATGTAGATATGTGTTTTACATATCATTAGTCTGTAGTGGCCACTAATGTTTAAGAGAAAATAATACAAACTGCACGGGTCAGAATGATTGGCTTATCAATTTCTTAAAAAACAGTTTGCAACAGTCATGAGCTGAAAATTGTGTGTGATTTTTGAACACAAAACTGTCCCTTTTTTTTCTACATAGGAGGGCATCAGCCAGCAGGAGGTACAGGAAAGTGCCAGGCAGGAGGAGGGCAGGGTGAGTGGGACAGCGGAGGTGGCGGGGCCTATTTTCTTGGAGGAGGTTGCAGGTCCAAGTGGCTTGGAGGAGGTGGCTGAGCCCAGTAGCAGCACTAGGTGCCAGGTGCCTCCAATACGCCTTTAACCCAGAAGGGCCATGAGGGATACAAGAGTACGTGAGGCATCATTGGCCCTCATTCGCGAGGCACAGGCCAGCCTCCAATAGCCTGCCACCCCTGAGGAGGGCTTTGTCACGTGGTGTTGGCAAAAATGGCCAGAATGACTGAGGACCAGCGCCTCCTCTTTGAGGGACTCCGTGTCACTTTTGCAAATAAGGGGGTGAGGGGCCTTCTCGATGAGGAGACAGTAATTTGCTCACATGGCCATTCTCAACCACCAGCTACCTCACAACCTCCTCCTCCTCCTTCTTCTTCTCCTGCTCCTACTGCTTCTCCTACTCGTTCTTCTCCTGCTGCTCCTCCTCCTTCTTCTTCTCCTGCTCCTACTGCTTCTCCTACTCGTTCTTCTCCTGCTCCTACTGCTTCTCCTACTCGTTCTTCTCCTGCTCCTACTGCTTCTCCTACTCGTTCTTCACCTACTTCTTCTCCTTTTCCTTCTCCTCCTCCTCCTCCTCCTCCTCCTTCTTCTTGTTCTCCTCCTTCTCTTCATTCTTCTTCTTCTTCTCCTCCTCCTCCTCCACCACCTTCTTCTACTCCTCCTCCTGGCACGAGTACTACCCCCGTGGCACCGCCTCCAGCCAGGCAGAAGAGGAAGGCTGCAGAGAAGGCTGCAGAGAAGGTTAAAGAGCAGGTTGCAGGGAAGGCACCAAGGAAGGCTGTGAGGAAAACAAAAAAGTGACTCCCTTGCTTCCATGTGGTGTACCAGAGGGCAGTCTGCTGTACTACCACAACCTTGTGACATCTGCCTGCCCTGCTCCAGTTTCTGACCTCTGGGAGTCCAAGAAGAGGTTGTGTTCCTTCCTGGATGATCCTCTCAAGTCCCAATTTTTGTCTTCACACTGACATGAAGTGCACAAATGGCAGCAGGCTATCCAGTGCTGCCTTGTTGTTATTGTATTTATATTTATAACCAAAATAAATGGTATTTTTTTAGTTTACAGTTCATACTTGTCTATGTGTTTTTACTCCAAAAAAATGATGTAGCTTGTGAGAAGGCAGGTTACTTTTTAAAATAATTAGAAAGGTGTAATTAGAAAGGGGCAGATGAGATAAGACCAAACAATAATGTTTCAATGGGGGTAACTCGACACCCAAAAACAACGAGATGATTAGAAATAAAAAAAAAAATGAAGATCACGATTTGAAATACAGGACCAAAAAAAGGAGCGAAACAAATTAAACAAAATAATAAGGAGATCAGCATGAAAAAGGTTTCACAAACTTTGTCAGAACTCTGTGTGAATATCAGCAGCAAAATAAAAAAAACTGGTGCAGTTTTGTGCCATTCTAATATTTTACGTAAAGCGCTGCAATTAAACGATGCAATAATGTTGGCAGCGTGACGAATGTGCTATCTCCATTACAAACGCTACTTTTACCGAGGGTGTTCTCCAGACTCCTACTTTTATCTAACCATGCGCGGGTTTCTTTGCATACACACGCTCGAGTTTCTCATCGGAAACCAGCCCGACGAGAAACTCGACGAGCCAAATTCGACTCCCGTCGAGAAAATAGAGAACCTGCTCTCTTTTTGGTTCGACGAGTTCCTCAACGGCTTTCTCTGCAAAAAGTGTACACACGACCGGTTTTCTCGGCAGAATACGTCTCCCATCAAGTTTCTTGCTGAATTCTGTCGAGAAAACCGGTCGTGTGTACGGGGCCTGAGGATACATTAAAGACATAGATTGTGATGTTAAAGGAGGAAACTTACCTTAACATACAGTAGGTGACTGGGATATTGTGTCAATCTCGCTCCCTTTCTCGGCGAGATTGAGCACTTGCGAGCCCCATCGCGGGAGCCAGTGCCGAGCTGGCTTGCCGCGATGGAGACAAAGCCGTCATAGAAGCGACGGGGATCCGACGCGGATTCCCGCCAATTCTACACGTGGGCGGAGTTTGTTATGAATCCTGAAGGAGAAATCCCCGCCGGATTTTTTAAAAAAAATCCGGCATGGGTTCCCCCCTCAGGAGCATAACGGGCCCTTAGGTCTGTTATGGGTTGTAAGGAGACCCCCTACGCCGAAAAAACGGCGTGGGGGTCCCCCCACAATCCATAACAGACCCGTATCCAAAGCACGCCGGCCGGCCGGTCAGGAAGGGAGTGGGGGCGAGCGAGCGCCCCCCCCCTCCTGAGCCGTACCGGGCAGCGTGCCCTCAACATGGGGGGGTTAGGTGCTCTGGGGCAGGGGGCGCACTGCGGCCCCCCACCCCAGAGCACCCTGTCCCCATGTTGATGAGGACAGGGCCCCTTCCCGACAACCCTGGCCGTTGGTTGTCGGGGTATGCGGGCGGGAGGCTTATCGGAATCTGGAAGCCCCCTTTAATAAGGGGGCCCCCAGATACCGGCCCCCCACCCTAAGTGAATGAGTATGGGGTACATTGTACCCCTACCCATTCACCTGCAAATAAAAAGTGTAAACACAAATAAACCACACAGGGTATTGAAATATTTTATTAGTTGGCCGCCGGGGGGGGGGTTGTGTATGATCGCTTTTATAAAAGTGCCCCCCTCCGGCGGGCTTCTGTGGGGGGTGGGTGCCGCCGTCTGGTTCTCTTCCGCCGCCGGGGGGGGCGCTTTGATAAAAGCGCCCACCACCCGGCGGGCTTCTTTCGACGTCTTCGGCGGCTGGGGGGTCTTCTCCCACTCTCCGGGGTCTTCTCCGCTCTCCGGGGGTCTTCTCCGCTCTCCGGGGGTCTTCTTCTTCTTCAGGACTCGCCGCCGCTAACTTTGTGTGTTAGCTCAATTACTAGCGGCGCATGATGGGACTGCGACGTCACAAGACAGGCCTATATAATTCGCTGCGAGCCGCTCGCCCGGCATAACAGCGGAAGGAAGCGTCGCGTCAACATCTGGAGAACAGAAGAGGAAGAAGAAGAAGACGACGTCACAGAGGAGGGGGCTCGCCGCCGCTAGTAATTGAGCTAACACACAAAGTTAGCGGCGGCGAGTCCTGAAGAAGAAGAAGACCCCCGGAGAGCGGAGAAGACCCCCGGAGAGCGGAGAAGACCCCCAGAGAGCGGAGAAGAGCCCCGGAGAGCAGGAGAAGACCCCCGGAGAGCAGGAGAAGACCCCGGAGAGTGGGAGAAGACCCCCCAGCCGCCGAAGCGCCCCCCCCGGCGGCGGAAGAGAACCAGACGGCGGCACCCACCCCCCACAGAAGCCCGCCGGAGGGGGGCGCTTTTATAAAAGCGATCATACACAACCCCCCCCCCCCGGCGGCCAACTAATAAAATATTTCAATACCCTGTGTGGTTTATTTGTGTTTACACTTTTTATTTGCAGGTGAATGGGTAGGGGTACAATGTACCCCATACTCATTCACTTAGGGTGGGGGGCCGGTATCTGGGGGCCCCCTTATTAAAGGGGGCTTCCAGATTCCGATAAGCCTCCCGCCCGCATACCCCGACAACCAACGGCCAGGGTTGTCGGGAAAGGGGCCCTGTCCTCATCAACATGGGGACAGGGTGCTCTGGGGTGGGGGGCCGCAGTGCGCCCCCTGCCCCAGAGCACCTAACCCCCCCATGTTGAGGGCACGCTGCCCGGTACGGCTCAGGAGGGGGGGGGCGCTCGCTCGCCCCCACTCCCTTCCTGACCGGCCGGCCGGCGTGCTTTGGATACGGGTCTGTTATGGATTGTGGGGGGACCCCCACGCCGTTTTTTCGGCGTAGGGGGTCTCCTTACAACCCATAACAGACCTAAGGGCCCGTTATGCTCCTGAGGGGGGAACCCATGCCGGATTTTTTTTTAAAAATCCGGCGGGGATTTCTCCTTCAGGATTCATAACAAACTCCTCCCACGTGTAGAATTGGCGGGAATCCGCGTCGGATCCCCGTCGCTTCTATGACGCACTCGCTGGAATGTGCTTTTACTATTCCAGCGAGTGCGAGATATCGGCAGCCTGTCGCCGAGATTCAGCGCGATGCTGTCATGCTAAAAACACATTCTCGGCGGCAGGCACTGTACTCCTCCTGCATAACTTGTATGATGGCAGAACACGTCTCTGGTATGATGATCCCAAACACCTGGGGAGAGATGCCTGTCGAGAACTTGAGGTCCTGCAGGCTCCTCCCAGTCACCAGGTACCGCAACGTGGCTTGGCGCATCAGTGTCCTGCCTCGTGATTGTCATGGACTTACCTCCTTTCTAGCTTCTCATCACTGACATGTGGCTGGCGGCCATCTTGCTTCTGAGGTTCTTGTAACTCCCCATTCCCTGCGGCTCCTTCTTCCCGCTGGATGCTCAGCATATATATACCACGCTTGCTGTAGCACTCCCTTGCTTGGGCCTTCTGTGTTAAGACCTGTCTCACATCCTACCTTCATCGTGCTGCTGTTCTGGTTACCGACACGGCTTCTACGGACGTTCCTTCTGGCTCCTGATCCCTGGCTTCGTTTCACCACCTTCCTGGTTACAGACTCCGGCTGGACTGACTCCCATCTCTGGCTATCGATCCTGGCTCCGATGGAAGACTCTCCTGCCTGTTTTCTTCTGTCTGGACTTTAACCTTGATGTTTGGTTTTTAATAAAGAACCTTTTCTTTCATTCATCTGTTTGTGTACGTCTGATTCATGACAGTGATATAGGGGGACAGAAGATCCAGCAGACGGTGGAAAACGGGGTCCGTCATACAGAGAAAGTTCCTGTAGTCATCAGGATTATTCTCCTGGATTTCCCTAAGCAGAGGCATATGAGAGAATCGGTCACACTGGTGCAACCAATTCTTGGCCCAGGAACTCCTCCTCCCCTGTTCCTGGCCAAAGTCCTGGAGTGAAAATAAAATCCAGAACCAAGCCCATATCCTGCACGAACTCGAGAAAAGTCACGCTGCTGCTCCATCATGGCTTCAAACCGGCCGGCTGGTCAGTCAAAACACACTAAAACAGAAAGCACCCCCAAATCCAGCAATATCTGCAAAGAACGCACGGCAAACAGATATGAGCGGACAGGACGCCACTGCAAAGCAGAAACGACCCGAACGCCAGCACTGAATGCTAAATACAAACCCACAAGCACACACTGAATCCGAGAATACGACCTGTAAAGCGAGGAGACCCGAAAAGCGCTAATCGGCTCTAACCAAACCTTTGCTAAAAAGCGGGAACACGTAACTAGCAAAAGAGGAACCAAGGCCGGTGCCGTAGGCTTTGGCCTTCCCCTTTATAGTGATGTCGTACGTGGTTTACGTGTCCGCGTTCTGGTCCGATGGGATTTTGGTCTGATGGTGTATACGCACATCAGACCAACAGACCACTTCAGCGTGGTCCGATGAAAACGGTCCGTCGGACAAGTTTCATCTGACCGGTCCGATCGTGTGTACAGGGCCTTACTTGTTTTTGTTGTTTTTTAATAGGGGATTGAACTTGGTTAGGGGAAAGGGACATGGGATGCCCATAGGATAAATTAGTACTTTGTAGAATAAAGTAACAGCATCACTTCTCTTCAGAACAAGATGGCTGACACTAAACTTGACAGTCTTTAACCTCAGAACAATTCTTCCTCCAGAACACTACTTTACTGTCCAAGCCTTAGTAATCCTGTCACACCATCAGAACATGACTAGGCCTCACTCTGACTAAGTCCCAGTGTATTTACTTGATGAACCTTTGATGTGATGGACTACTGATCCCATCAAGTCTGACTTGCAAATCCTGCTCGCCCTCATGGCTGCATCGATTTGACACAAAACTCATACAGTCTCTCCCCCTGGCTCTACATTCTGCTCCCCTGGCATGTCTCTTCCAGATCTCTCCACTGTGCTTTCCACTCACCAACACCTGCCCTGGATCCTTCCTGAATGACTTTACACCGAAAGTGCGGACCAGCTGTCTCCTCCAGCTCCTGTTCCAGGACACCTCTCCATGACCGCCTAAGGAGAGGCTTCCTCCCAGCTCCCAAGCTCCCTGCCTGAAGTACACCCCCCCTCAGACACAACAGTCTAACACTCCATCATCCAATTTACCCACCCGACAACTTGGGGATTGGTCAGAGTTCCTCACATGCTCTCTGCCCTGCCCCTTTTTCCATAACATTCGCCCTAAAAACAGAGAAGGCACCCAAGAACTGAAGTACATGTCAGTCACCTACTGCTACACTAAGCCACTCCACTTCCCGCAAATCAAAACAAGCAGGTCTAGCTCACAACATAGGCCTGCTGAAATTTACCTGTGCTGGCAGCTTACACAAAAACCCTTACACTTAGCACCTACCTAAGGAAGAGGGTGCTTCTGCACCCTCTGAGGTTTGTTTGAGAAGCTTAACCTCCCTGGCGGTATGATTCTTTCAGATTTTAGGTGCTGAAAGCAGTACCATTATTTGCAAGGAAATTTGGCGTTTTATACTGTAGGCTTGTAATTCTTATGAATAACTCACTTAAATCTGACCAAACAAGAGTCTAATAGGCATCCCGGGTATGACATTTTTTTTAAAAACAAAATTATAAATTATAATATAATAAATAATTATAAAGGTATTTGGGTGGAAAATCTCGCGCCAATGTGGGGGAGGGGTGATAAAAATATTAGAAAAGCTGCTCCCTGAATAAATCAAATGGATTGAAATATAATAATTGTGTACATGGAATAGGGGCGCTACAAAAATTAAATGAAATAAATAGGTGAATAAATTCGACCTATCCCAATAGAACATAAATCCTTAATTGCAAATATTAACATAAATTGTGCGATGTGCATATAAATTCAATAATAATGACAACACCTGCAACGAAACAGGTGTGCAATTGAATGAGTGAATAAAATTAGACAATATACAATACACGGTGAAATAGTGACCATGAATAATATAAAAGTGCTCCGTGCTCAAAAAAGTCCTTGTGGTAGGTTGCACCTTCACCAATGGGACACCTCAAGTGGGGATGGATGGCTCCTTACCAGATGAAGTAGACCTAAACTAAGGTCAATAGAGCCTGGGTAACACCACCTTGCGCATGGGGGATTCCAATGAAGTTGAACGGATAATGCAGATGTCATAAGAAAGGAGAAAGAACAGCTCCCATAGTGTAAAACTGTTTAATGCAATGTAAAACAAAATACACAGTGCCAAGTGGCCCCTTACTTGAATGGGTGCCCGTATCCCGGCACTGAGGCTGTAGGCTTGTGTGTATGGAGAGAGAAACGAAGACCGGCGTGCGTTCCACTGCTGTGCGCGAGGAAACCAGAAAAGACCTACTTCCGGTTATCTGGTTTCCTCGCGCACAGCAGTGGAACGCACGCCGGTCTTCGTTTCTCTCTCCATACACACAAGCCTACAGCCTCAGTGCCGGGATACGGGCACCCATTCAAGTAAGGGGCCACTTGGCACTGTGTATTTTGTTTTACATTGCATTAAACAGTTTTACACTATGGGAGCTGTTCTTTCTCCTTTCTTATGACATCTGCATTATCTGTTCAACTTCATTGGAATCCCCCATGCGCAAGGTGGTGTTACCCAGGCTCTATTGACCTTAGTTTAGGTCTACTTCATCTGGTAAGGAGCCATCCATCCCCACTTGAGGTGTCCCATTGGTGAAGGTGCAACCTACCACAAGGACTTTTTTGAGCACGGAGCACTTTTATATTATTCATGGTCACTATTTCACCGTGTATTGTATATTGTCTAATTTTATTCACTCATTCAATTGCACACCTGTTTCGTTGCAGGTGTTGTCATTATTATTGAATTTATATGCACATCGCACAATTTATGTTAATATTTGCAATTAAGGATTTATGTTCTATTGGGATAGGTCGAATTTATTCACCTATTTATTTCATTTAATTTTTGTAGCGCCCCTATTCCATGTACACAATAAATAATTATAAATAATTCTGACCAATAATAATATAATTATAATAAAAATTATTCAATAATGTAATCAAAACAAAAACACTGAAATTTGCTCAGTTGCAGAATTGTCACCGTCATTATTATTTTTTTTATGACGAATTCCCCCACAAATCGCTATCGTTCAATTCTGTAAGTGATTATAATTTATTATCGCTGTTTTTTAGCTGATCTAAAACGATTTTTGACATAAAGGGACACTTTTGGTTGCTATGGACAATCTACAGTTTGCAGGGAGAAAGAACCGTTTATATTATATAAAAGTACATGTAGGACACTGGGCAGACCACTAGGGACAAGGGGGTGTGTATTTTTTACATACAGTACTGTAATCTATAAGATTACAGTATACTGTATGTAATGTGTTTGTTTACTTTTTTGAATATGGCGCCGTTCTCCGCCCCTGTGCGCCGTAACGTCGCAGGGAACGGAGCTCGGCGGCACACGGGGACACTGTGAATCGAGCGAGCACCCGGTCGCTCACACAGCATGGATGCATCGCTGGATCCACAGACAAGGTAAGTAAACCTTGCCTGTGAAAGCTGCGAGGCGAGCCCGAGTCTGACTCGGGGTTACCGATCGCAGCATAAAAATCTAACCCGAGTCTGACTCAGGAATACCGCCAGGGGGGTTAATACATACAGCATCATGAAAGCCAAAGAAACACCCAGACAGGTCAGGGATTAAGTTGTGGAGAATTTCAAAGGAGGGTTACGTTATAAAAAAATATCCATGCTTTTCATATAAATTCTTCAAAAGTGTGATGAGCAGAGCTTTTTTTCTCAGAAAATAGGTGCAGGAACTCAACCACGACCCGTTCAGATTTCACAAACAGTAGAAGGGTCTTAAAGGGGCATTAAATACCAGAATTGCATTACATACAGTGTGCAGAGTTCAGGGGGTTACAAAGCAGTCACTTGTAAACACAGAAACCAGACTTCTGTGTTCACAAGTGATTGTGGTGAGCGGGCACCAAAGGGTCTGAGCCAAAGGTGGTGGAACTGAGTTCCACCAAGTTCCCCCAGAAAAAAAGCCCTGGTGATGAGCATACACCAGCAAGTGTCCAAAGTGTAGTAGATATTTGTTCAAGTGACTTTGTGACACCCTCCACTAGTGGTAGGTATAGCAGCTCATCTCAGCTAATGGACCCCTGAGTTAATCAGTCAGGTCTCATAAGTGGTTCCGTCAATGGGATAATCAAGCCAGGAACTCTGGGTCAGGAGGATAATATGCCAGGAACTTGCTGAATCAGGATGGATCTAATCAATCAACTCCAATAGGATAGATACATAGAAAAGCAAAAACTAAATCTAGTGCTCTCCGTTTGAATGAAAGTTATTTTAAAGGATAAAAATATACACTTACAAACCAGGCAGGCACTGTGCACAGTGCCCGGGATCCACAGCGTGTAGTCAGTATGTACTCCATGAGAGACAGTGTGAGACAGGGGTGACGCCACGATCATCAGCCACATGTTCCGTATGTGCTATGTCCCAAAGGGGTGGAACTTCTTCAGCCAAGTCTGCCAAAGGCTTTTTGAGCATGTAAGCTTATTTATCACATCTATCAAGTCTACGGTCCGCCAGGGTGTTGTCAGCTGCCTGTCTGGCTAACATGATGAAACCAACCTGATCCTTATTGATAAGTCTTTGTACTTTTTGAAATAGTCTATTAGCCAGAACCTTAGTAAATATTTAGTAGTGCGAGTTAAGCAGTGCTTTGGGCCAACAGTTAGCCAGGCAGGCAGTGATTTTCCCAGGTTTGGGTATCACTGTTTATAAGAATGTAAAAATTAGGAGTGAGGTATTTCCCCTTTGAATAGAGGGTTATAAATTTAAAGCAAATTAGGCTCTACAAAAGATGCAAAGTGTTTGTAGTAGAAGTACAGAAAGCCATCAGGGTCAGGGATTTGTGGAGGGCGAGTTTTAAATCACCACCTTTAGCTCTTCTATAGTTATGGCAGCATTAAAAGAAGCCAAATCGTTAAGAGGTCAATTTAGGTAGTCTAATTGTATATGCAGTATGTATTCCACAAATTTAGCAGAATGGAAGGGAGGGTGGGAGTTTGAGGTGAGAGGGAGGGTGGGAATCCTAAGTAAGGCAGTTGTATACATTTTTGTAATATTCTCCAAAGGTCTCAGTGATAGATTATGAATCATAGGTGGGAGTACCATCTGCTTGACAGATATAGTCAGGAGTAGACAGTATTGGTTTGTTTTGCCCTCAGTCTGATGGCCAACAATCTAAGAAGCTTATTAGAAAACTCATAAAAGTTCTGTTTAGTTCAGTTTAGTTCATTCTAGAGATTTCTCTAGGCTAGACAGTCAATGGTTTAATCTGATTACATACTACAGTGACTGTGCGAAGACGATCTCCCGTGGGTGAATGCAGTAATTGATTTTGCGATAGTTAGTATTGCATTTAAGATTCTGACAGAAATACAATGTCCTTTAGAGACAGTGTTGCACATTTCCTACAAGGTAGATTTATTATCCACAATATCTTTATTTAAATAAATAAAAATCTAGGGTGCTTAAAGTGGAGTTCCACCCATTTAACTGCTTGCCAACCAGCCGCCGCAGTTATACGGCGGCAGGTCGGCTCTGCTGGGCGAGATCACGTAGATCTACGCCATCTCGCCGTTTAGCCAATAGGGGCTCCTGACACTGATGTGCATGCTCGGTGGGAGCGATTACCGCCGGGCACCCGCGATCGCTCGTTACAGAGACAGCTCCCGGTCCTGTCAGGGGGAGAAATGCCTGATCGTCTGTTCATACAATGTATGAACAGCGATCAGTCATTTCCCCAAGTCAGTCCACCCCCTTCAGTTATAACACACCCAGGGAACACACTTAACCCTTTCCTCACCCCCTTGGGTTAACCCCTTCCCTGCCAGTGGCATTTTTAAAGTAATCAATGCATTTTTATAGCACTGATCGCTATAAAAATGCCAATGGTCCCAAAAATGTGTCAAAAGTGTCCGAAGTGTCTGCCATAAAACTATGCCTTATATTGCAGACGCTATAACTTTTTCGCAAACCAATCAATAAACGCCTATTGCAATTTTTTTAATGAAAAATATGTAGAAGAATATGTCTAGGCCTAAACTGAGAAAAAAATAGTTTTTTATATATATTTTTGGGGGATATTTATTACAGCAAAGACTAAAAAATATATTTTTTTTTTCAAAATTGTCAATCTATTTTTGTTTATAGTGCAAAAACTAAAAACAGCCGAGGTGATCAAATACCACCAAAAGAAAGCTCTATTTGTGGGAAAAATAGGACGCCAATTTTGTTTGGGAGCCATGTCGCACGACTGTGCAATTGTCAGTTAAAGCAATGTAGTGCCGAATCGCAAAAAGTGGCCCGGTCATTGACCAACAATATGGTCCGGGGCTTAAGTGGTTAAAAGTCATCAGCTACAGAAAGTGTAGCTGCTGACTTTTAATAATCGGACACTCATCTGTCCCACGGTCCAGTGATGCGGGCGCACAGGGCCCCGCTCAGCTCCCCCTCCTCTCTGCGACATTGGCAATGTTACTGTGGGCGGGCACACACTGCGCATGCGCGAGCCGTGATGCATGCTGTGATTGGCCGGGCAATCTTCTGGGACCTGTGATGTGCTCCAGAAGATTACATGGAGGAAGTTGGAGCTAGGTGCCCGTAAAAACAGGGTACCGGCTCCTCCCCCAAAAAATTACATGCTAAATGTGGCATGTCAGGGGGTCACCTACACTTAAAGAGGAAGTTCCATTTTTGGGTGGAACTCCACTTTAAGTAACGTTCTAGGGCACATGTCAGAGATATTTTGTTCTAAAACAATGGGGTCATGGTCCGATCATGTTATAGGGGCAATTTCCCAGGGCTTAACCTTTTTGAGCCCAGGAGTTGAGATGTAAAGAAGAAACATTGTTTCTATAGAAGGTGGTATTCTCTTATAAGTTTCTGAAATGAGTTAGAAGTTTTAATGATTCTATTCCATTGGATATTGCTATTTAGTGCCTTTATAGGGAGACATTATCGTATTAGGGTTCCCCACCACAACAGTGAATGGGCAGGATAATTGGTTTAGATTATACAAGGTGTCAGGATTTCTGTAACTTTAAATTTTAAAACAAGGATTCTTAATGAAATATGTTTGGATTTCAGATGAACACAGGGGCCTTTATGGAAGGCCTTGTCAAGACAGAGAGGTGTAGCAAGACTACAAATCAAGACAATAGGTTTAAAATACTAGTTAAAGGGTGATAATAGTATTCACTCCTAACTCTATTAGTGTTTCAGGAGGCTCTACAATGGATTCCTGTGTGCAGGGGAATAGAAAGGATGGCCTCTGTAAGAACAAAGCCATCAGAGGATCTGTGGTAGGCCAATGCTCTCAAGGGGGAAAGTGGGCAGCTTCTGTTTACCAATTTTCCCCATGGAGGCTGCCTTGTGTGAGCGGGTACTGGGCTAAAGTCCTCCCAAGCTGCTGCCGTGCATGCACCCTGCCTCCTTTTCTTTTAATTGGGGTATTTTCCTTATGTTCTAATGTCTTTTAGATGAGATTGATGTATGGGAAGCAGTCACGTAGTGGATTTTTCTTTTGGGGAATAGTTATTTAAAGGTTATGCATTTTAAGGAGTCTTTGTTTTGATTCTGTAGCGATAGGGTCTTGTTTATTTTAGATTGGGGTGATTACAAGGCCGCAGCTACTTGTTGCTGACCATTCTTTCAAGAGCTCCCCTTTGGCAGCACCACACTGCATTGTTTTAAATTTAAAAAAGAGAGAGTACAGATACTGGGCCAGATTCCCGTAGAATTGCCGCTGGCGTAGCGTAAGCCATTTACACTACGCCGCCGCAATTTAACAGAGCAAGTGCCGTATTCCCAAAGCACTTGCTCCGTAAGTTGCGTCGGCGTAGTGCAAATGGCTCTGCGTATCCCTGCGTAATTCAAAGGGGGCGGCTTGTATTTAAATTAAGCGCGCCCCCGCGTCGATCGAACTGCGCAATGCGCCGGCCTCAAAAATAGCCCAGTGCACATGCTCCAGCTCACGTCGGAAAAAGTGAATGAAACCGACGTGAGCGTCGTTTACGTAAATCCCTATTCGCGAACGACTCAATAAAACGATGTAACCGACGGAAAAAGACGACGCTGACCCGACGCCATACTTAACATGGCAACGACGGAACTTTGTAAGGTTACCCCTCATATAGCAGGGGTAACTTTAAGCGGGCGTAAACGACGAGGGGGCGGCGTAAAAACGTTCGGGAATCGACGGATTAGGCTCATTTGCATAGGCAAATGAGAAATCATTGTAAAGGCCACCTAGCGGCCAGCGATGTCATTACATCTACGATCCGACAGTGTAATTGTTTTACACATGTCGGATCTTCACTGTATCTATGCGTAAGTGATTCTATGAATCACACGCATAGATACCCAGTAAAAAAAACAGAGATACGACGGTGTTTCCTACGAAACGCCGGCTTATCTCTTTTGAGAATCTGGCCCACTGTGTTTACAAAAAAACACGTCACACCATTACCTAACATTCCCTGCAAAGACACAGAAAAAAAGCTAGCCGTTTTTTCATTTTTGTGACCTTTATTTGCTATGGAATGGAAGGCAAGACAGGGCTATGGGGTCGTGAGCAGCAGCAGAGTCAGCAATAGCAAAAAAAAAATATTAATTTATTTTAAAATGGAATAGAAAAGAGACAAATTAAAATATTTGCTGTTATGAGTGTAAGGAGCGAGTGTGGCTCGTGTATTTTAGAGAGTTGCACTACAGGGGATTATTAAGATGACCGGTACACGAGCCCTCATAATGGGAAACAATTATCTATTGATTTATAAGAGTTTGGGCTGTCACTGTCAATGTGCGAAGGTTTTATTGACTGCAGGGTGAAACTGCTGAACTTTAGAATAAATCATTTTTGCATGTCCATTATTTGAGTCCTTGGTCTCATGCCACCTGTGCAGCAATACTTTTTTTTTTTTTTTTGTGCGTGAACTCGAGAGAGAGGAGCCGGACTGCAGGAGTTGGGAGTAGGCAGACCCTCCCCCCGGAGGCAATCGCCATCCTTCTCCATGCCCCCGGTGGCAATGGCGGGTGTGAGGGGGGGCCTCCCACTCACCCCGCCCTACCTGCTCCACTTGGGAGCCCAACTGGGGCCCAACAGGACCCCATCGGGGCAGAGGGACTCCCCCTATGAGGGAGTGAGGGGGCCCGACCCACCAAGCCAGCCCCGTAGGTCCTTCGCCTCTCTTTAGGAGACCGCATGGCCAAAGTGCGTGCGTATTAAACCAATTTTGTGTGCGTGCAAGTGTGGTGGTTTTTGTGGGGGGGTGGGCGTACTAAGCACAGGCGTACCTTGCATAGCACACCCACCGGGAGCCGGGCTGAGACCACCAAACTCAATTCACATGTAGCCGAGACCGGGATCCGAACCCTTGGCTGCAGAGGTGAACGGCTTGTCAGCGCAGTGCCAATCACGTTGAGCCACCACAGCTCCTATAGCAATAAGCAATACTAGCTTCCCTGCATTACAAATTGCCACTATCAGTCTGTGTGAATATAACGCATACAGTATGTGCTTAGGGGACATCACCAGAAGAAGCTTTTTTGACATTGGCTCAGGAAAAACAACTAACAAGCACAAGTTTAAAGCCACCCACAAACACACTCACCACAAAAAGGGTAACAGTATAAAGCTGGTAGCCAACCTCTTCTTACATTTACCCCAAGCCCTATGAAAAGGTATAGTCCTCTGCATTTACATTACATATGTGTAGCACTAGAGTTGAGCGGACACCTGGATGTTCGGGTTCGGACCCGAACCTGAACTTTGAAAAAAAAGTTTGGGTTCGAGACCCGAACTTGACCCGAACTTTGACCCGAACCCGAACCCTATTGAAGTCAATGGGGACCCAGACTTTTGACTACTAAAATGTCTCTAAAAAACGAAGGGAAAGGGCTGGAGGGCTGCAAATGGCAGCAAAGTGTCAGGAAGAGCATAGCAAGTACTCTGAAAATAAATGTGGATAGGGAAATAACTTAAAATAACATAAAAAAATAAAATCATTTTGACCTAGGAGGACGAGGTCCATATGTAGTAGGAGGTTGAGGTGGATGTGGCGGTGTAGGTGGAAGCGGCGGTGGAGGAGGAGGAGGTAGCCAACACAGCAGGTTTTGGGTTTTAATTGATTTATTTTTTAAATTAGGGTAAACCCCAAAAGAGTGAGAAAGATCTAGGGTTGCTACCTCATCCCTTTAAACCTGAACACAGAATAATTACACAGGTTCTGGGGCTAATTTAATGTTAATAAGGCACCAAGTGAGTTTAATTAGCAGCACCTTAATCAGCCAGAGAACCTGTGTAATTAATATGTTTTTGCGTTTAAAGCAGGGGTCTCAAACTGGCGGCCCTCCAGCTGTTGTGAAACTACAAGTCCCATGAGGCATTGCAGGGCTGATAGTTGCAAGCATGACTCCCACAGGCAGAGGCAACAGCTGGAGGGCCGCCAGTTTGAGACCCCTGTTTTAAAGGGATGAGATGGCAACCCTAGAAAGATCAGAAAAAAAACAATGGCTGGGTAAGGCTGGCCCGGTGTCTATTCTGCACAAGGTACAGACAAGTCCTCTGGGATCCATGCCTGGTTCATTTTAATGAACGTGAGCTTGTCCACATTGGCTCTGGACAGGCGGCTGCGCTTGTCTGTGATAACGCCCCCTGCCGTGCTAAATACACGTTCAGACAATACACTGGCCTCAGGGCAGGCCAGTACCTCCAAGACTTAAAGGGCAAGCTCAGGCCATGTGCCCAATTTGAAGACCCAGAAGTTTAAGGGGGCATAGCCGTCATTCAGTACGTGTAGGCGTGTGCACACATACTGCTCCACCATGTTGATGAAATGCTGCCTCCTGCTAAAATGTTCCATATCAGCTGGTGGTGCTGTTTGTTGTGGCGTGCTGACAAAGCTTTTCCACATTTCGGCCATGCTAACCCTGCCTTCTGAGGTGCTGGCGGTGACAGGTGCAGTGCTGGTGAAATATACAGAGAGTCACCTCAATGCTCTGTCTAATTGGGCGACTAAGTGGCAGATGAGGTTTAATGTTGATAAATGTAAAGTTATGCACTTAGGGGCTAAGAATATGCATGCATCATACATGCTAGGGGGAGTACAACTGGGGGGATCTGTAGTGGAGAAGGATTTGGGGGTTTTAGTTGATCATAAGCTCAATAATTGCATGTAATGCCAAGCTGCGGTTTCCAAAGCAAGCAAAGTCCTTTCTTGTATTAGGAGAGGTATGGACTCCAGAGAGAGAGATATCATTTTGCCCCTGTACAAATCATTAGTAAGACCTCATCTGGAATATGCAGTCCAGTTTTGGGCAACAGTTCTCAAAAAGGATATCGGAGTACTGGAGAAAGTGCAGAGAAGGGCAACCAAACTGATAAGAGGCATGGAGGCGCTCAGCTATGAGGAAAGATAAGAAGAACTGAATTTATTCACTCTTGAGAAGAGGAGAATAAGGGGGGATATGATCAACATGTACAAATATATAAGAGGCCCATATAGTGTACTTGGTGTTGAGTGATTCACTTTAAGGTCAACACTGAGGACAAAAGGGCACTCTTTACGTCTGGAGGAAAAGAGATTTCACCTCCAAATTTGGAAAGGTTTCTTCACAGTAAGAGCTGTGAAAATGTGGAACAGACTCCCTCCAGAGGTGGTTCTGGCCAGCTCAGTAGATTGCTTTAAGAGAGGCCTGGATTCTTTCCTAAATGCACGTAATATAACTGAGTACTAAGATTTGTAGGTAAAATTGATCCAGGGTAAATCCGATTGGCTCTCGGGGGATCAGGAAGGAATTTTTTCCCCTCCTGTAGCAAATTGGATCATCGCTCCTCTAGGGTTTTTTGCCTTCCTCTGGATCAACTGTGGGTATGGAGTTGGGTGTATGGGATTGTACTGTGTTTTATTTTGTTTGTTTTTTTTATTTTTTATTTTTTTATGGTTGAACTGGATGGATGTGTCTTTTTTCAACCTAGCTAACTAGGTAACTATATTTCTGTCCCTATAGCAAATAGCAGGAACCTGTCCCTAAACAATGTACTGGACACACACAGTATATCACAGGTGACAGGTGCAGTGCTGGTGAATTATGCAGAGAGTCACCTATATATTTCTGTCCCTATAGCAAATAGCAGGAACCTAGCCCTAAACAATGTACTGGACACACACAGTATATCACAGGTGACAGGTGCAGTGCTGGTGAAATATACAGAGAGTCACCTATATATTTCTGTCCCTATAGCAAATAGCAGGAACCTGTCCCTAAACTATAAGATGCAAATTTCACAGAAATAAACAGTGCTGGTGTACATTTCTCAAGCAGGATAATCCTATCTAACACTCTCCCTCAATCAGCAGCAAACCTGTCCCTACCCTAGCTAAAGCAGACTGATGAGCCCTAAACGATGTAATGCACAGTCCCTAAACGATAAGATGCAGATCTCACAGAAATAAACAGTGCTGGTGTCGATTTCTCAAGCAGGATAATCCTATCTAACTCTGTCCCTCAATCAGCAGCAGCCTGTCCCTACCCTAACTAAAGCAGAGTGACGAGCTGTGCTGTGTGCCTCTATCTGATATAGAGGCTGGTCACATGCTGGGTCACATGCTGCACTGGCCAATCACAGCCATGCCATTAGTAGACATGGCTGTGATGGCTTCCTAGTCACAGTAGTAAAAAAAATGGTGATTGGCTGCCGTGCAGCGCGACGTAACATAGCCGAACTCCGAACCCGAACCCAACCTTTTTCCAATTATTCGGGTTAAAAAAAAAACAAAGTCCGTACCGAACCCGAACTTTACAGTTTGGGTTCGCTCAACCCTATGTAGCACCCTACTAGCGTAGGTTGTGAGACAAATTTAGCTTGGCTCCTTGGCTAATCAAGGGAGTGGTAATTGTTTAGATAAAGGGAAAACCGTCGCTCCAGACGACACTCTTCAGTGGTGAGTAAAGTTCAAAAAACCCAAATGGGTGCAGGCAATGCGTGGTGCAATATAAGGAAAGAAAAATGGACAGCCGCACTCAGAGCTATGACTAAGCATCGGTTGTCGATGTAAAACGCGTCAGCTTTTGTTACCCCACTGTTTGCTGTTTTTGCTGTTTTAGTTTTTTGACTGGAATAAACAGGCACTATTTTTAAGTCTTTTCATCCATTGGAGTGCGGCTGTCCATTTTTCTTTCCTTATATTGAGTGATAATTGTTTGTTCTGGCCTGATCAGAGTCTCACAGGCTTGGAGTTTAATTGCTTCCCCCCGCCTCTGGAAGAAGCTTCCAGAGCTTAGAGTAGAAGATTCAAATCAACCAGCCTGAATATTTATTGGCTTTCAGAAAATCTTTAGAAGGGAAGTGTCCAGTTGGCGGCTGGAATGTTGATAAAAAGTCTGAGACCAGGGGCGGACTGACAACTAATGGGGCCCCCAGGCAATAGGAGATTATGAGGCCCCCAGGCAATAGGAGATTATGGGGTCCCCAGTTAATAGATTATGGGGCCACACAGAGTACACACACACACAGACAGTATACATGCACAGTATTCACACAATATACACACACGGTATACACACGCAGTATACGCACACACACTGAAAAGGTACTGGAGAGGCGGGGCAGCTATAATCTTGGGATTTTTAGACCAAAAGAATGTCAGTAAGGGACATTTCAGGGACAGTAAAAAAACATAGATTTTTACATACTGTCCCTGGTTTTACTGAGGCTGGCAACCCTAATGGGGCCCCCTAGTGACATGGGGCCCTCAGTCCGCCCCTGTCTGAGACACTAAAGAGCAGAGTTCCTTCTCCCCAAGAGCATTCCAATGGTGCAGAGGCTGCTTCTTCCAGACTGCTCATGGACTAAATAGCTGCTCTTAGAGGCATCCACAGTACCAGGGCTTGCATGAACTTTGTTCAGCGTTAATTGCAGAACCACACCACATGGGATCTAGGCCTAAGAGGTGCCGTCTCACTCACTGGACTGTGTCTGGAGGAAGATTAAAAGAAGCAGTTGTCCTGGGGACATTTGAGTAGTGACCTTCAATTGACCCCTGTGGCTGTGTGCTGGAAACTGCACTGGGTACTGACAGTTGTGCATTGAGGAAAAGTAACCAGATACCAAAAGACTTGTCCCATGGTCTAAAGCTGTGAGGCCTTGGACTGTTCACCACTAACTACTGCTACTAGGATAGACTGTCCTCTGATCACCAACTACTTCTAATGCCTTGTATACACGACCGGTTTTCCAGTCAAAAAGAAAAAAACAATGGTTTTCTCGATGGAATTCCTCTTAAGCCTGCCTTGCATACACACGTTCACACAAAATTCTGGTGAACTTATGACTGCCAAGAACGCAGGGATTGGTTGGTCCACAGTTCTCATGACCACAGTTTCAGGATTTCTCAAAAGCAAGTTGATGAGTAAACTCCTACGATGACCAAACAGCAAAAAGTATGATGTATTCCCCTTTGTCCTAAATAGATCTCATATATTGTCAGTAAAGATGTTTACTCGTCATCAACCTATTGAATATTCAGTCATTTGTTGTTTACAGCCTCAATAATAACTATCAATTCAGATTTGATTTGACTATATTTGACACCGAGTAGACATCTATGTTGATGAAGTGTGTGAGCAATCAAATAAGCATCACTTCCAGGTTTATCATCTGGATTGAGGCCTTGCCTTGCTGAACAGTGGACAAGATTCTAGCCACTTGCTTTTCACTTTAAGGCTTTTTTTAACCACTTAAGAACCGCCGCACGACAATATACGTCAGCAGAATGGCACGGCTGGGCACAGGGACGTATATATACATCCTCTTTAAGAGCCCAGCCGTAGGTCTTGCGCGTGCACCGCCGGCGTGCACACACGACTCGGTCCGAAGCTCCGTGACCGTGCCCGCGGGACACGTGGACCCCATCGCTGCCGGTGTCCCGCTATTGGTCACAGGAGCTGAAGAACGGGGAGAGGTGTATGTAAACACACCTTCCACGTTCTTCACTGTGGCAAAATCAGTGATCGTCTGTTCCCTGATATAGGGAACGACGATCACTGACTTCACACATCTAGCCCAGCCCCCTACAGTTAGAAACACACATGAGGTCACACTTAACCCCTACAGCACCCATAGTGGTTAACTCCTTCACTGCATTGTCATTTTCACAGTAATCAGTGCATTTTTATAGCACTTTTCGCTTTGAAAATTACAATGGTCCCAAAAATGTGTCAAAATGTGTCAAAATTGTCCAATGTGTCCAACATAATGTTACAATCATGAAAAAAATTGCTGATCGCCGCCATTAGTAGTAAAAATGCCATAAAACTATCCCCTATTTTGTAAAAGTTATACATTTTGCCCAAATCGATAAGTGCTTATTGCTATTTTTTTTACCAAAAATAGGTAAAACAATACGTATCGGCCTAAACTGAGAAAAAAAAAATGTATATCTTTTTTTGGGGATATTTATTATAACAAAAAGTAAAACATATCGTCGCTCTATTTTTGTTTATATCTAAAAAAAAAAAAAACACAGAAGTGATCAAATACCACCAAAAAGCTCTATTTGTGGGGAAAAAAGGACGCCAATTTTGTTTGGGAACCATGTCGCATGACCGCGCAATTGTCAGTTAAAGCGATGCAGTGCCGAATCACAAAAAGGGGCAAGGTCCTTAACCTGCATATTGGTCCGAGTATTAAGTGGTTAATGGCTCAACCAATATGACAGTTCCTTGTGGTCATTGATGAATTCTGACTTGCATAGAAAAACAAATTCTTGATGTGGAGGTGAAAACATTATTTAGCAAGGGGGAAGCATATCATCCCAACCCTTTTTGAGGGAAATGTGGCCATCATCTGGTGTGTTTGAAAAGCTTTTATGTCTATTATCACCCTTATGCAGCGTACACACCATCACTTTATGTGATGGAAAAAAACGACGTTTTTAAAAACGTCAATTTAAATGACCATGTGTGGGGTAAAACTTTGTTTTATGTCTTGTGAAAAATGACCAAAAAAATTGAAGCATGCTTCAATTTTTTGTGTTGTTTTTCAAAACGTTGTTTTTTGTTTCACAAAAAATCACTGTGTGTAGCAAAAAACAGCGTTTAAAACAACGTTTTTCAACACGCGCATGCCCAGAAGCTAGTTATGAAGTGAGCTTCAATGGAAAAGAGTGGTGAACGTAACCTCACTTTGCTAGAGCATTGTGAAAAAACGATGGTGTGTAGGCAACGTCGTTTTTGAAAATTGAAGTTTCAAAAACATTGTTTTTCACTTTACAAAAATGTCGTTTTTTTCATCACATAAAGTGATGGGGTGTACGCTTCATTACTCTTTGCCCTTGTAAACTTTTGGCTGCTGCTATTCGGCAATCATCAAATTTTACTGGATTCTGTACTCTTCCAGGGGAGGATAGGTTTGCCTTATATGCTGACAGTGATACTTTGTCTTCCTTATTAGCAGTGATGTCCCTTGTAACGTAATTGTGGCAAACCTAGCCACTTCTAGAACGCTGGACGTTACATGTCAAAAGGTTGTCTGTATTCTGCTGGGTCTTATGTGGGCATAGTAATTGGTATGCTGGCAGCCGTAAGCCACTAGCATTCAAGTACTTAGTTTTATGTTGCCCACTCAGTGTTCGGCAGTTTTAAACCGAACTCCCACAACACATAACCCCAGACCCCAGCTATCAACCGACTTTTCCCTCATGCAGCAATGCCTGATGGGAGAATTATCCAAACTGTTAAGTTCCCCATCTGGTCCTCCCTGTATTACCCCTGTTAAATCTATTTGGCTGTTTGGAAACCCCTTGCATGGGGAATTATATAAATATGGAAGCCTGTGAATAAAAAGTCTGTTGACTCTCAGAGCTGTGTGTTGTCCGGTTACTTGGGAGATTTGGGACATTGCCTTACTTGTCAATGCTGACTGTGGATTTACCCTAGTTACCAGCGGAGATCGTGGAGTTTAATATTGTACTCCGCTACATTTGGTGGCAAGCGACGGGATCCAACCTTACAGCCAATAAGCGCAATTCGTGCAATGTGAACTACCGATGTAAATGGAGACGGATTATTCTAGGCTAAAGCGGCAGACATTAAAGGAACTGCTAGAAGCCAGGGGTAAGGTAGCCAGCAACAAATCCAAAGCTGTACTAACTGCCGAGCTGATGGAGGGAGACAGAGCCCGCAGTGCTACACCACCAGCAGCCATGGAAGAAACCCTCTACCAGAGAGAAATGAGGACCAGGCTGGAATTTTTGCCACAGCCTATATCAGATGCCATGCTGCACATGGTAATGGCGAATGTGCAGGAGTACGTGATGGCACACAGTCCGCAGTATACACAATCTCGAGCAGAATCCACTACTGGGTCACTCTACAACCAGGTAAAACCCAAAATTCCCTATCATGCCTTTAAAATGTTTTGCGAGGAGAAGGATGAGATTGATGGGTATTTACAGGATTTTGAGAGACTGTGTGATTTACATGACTTGGAACGGACTGTATGGGTCCCATTGCTAGCAGGCAAGCTGGCAGGTCGGGCAGCAGAAGCATATCGCGCTGTACCCAGTAAAGGCCAGCAAGGATTATGATACAGTGAAGCGAGCGATATTAGAGAGATATGCCATTACTCCAGAGGCATACCGGCGCAAGTTTAGAAACCTACGCAAACCAGAGAAGGATTCACATGCTGAATGGGCACACAAGCTGGACCAAGCTTCCCAAGGGTGGATACAAGCCAGCCAAGCCACTACTATGGAGGAATTGAGACAGTTAATGCTGTTGGAGCAATTCTTCAACGGTTTGTCCCCAGAGGCACAAGAATGGGTGCGAGACAGGAAACCTCTCACCCTAACCGAAGCGGCTCGATTAGCGGATCAGCATTTTGATGCAAGGAGACATCATGGGCCCCTAACCAAGAGTTATCCTCGACCCGCGGGACCACCTAGTACTCTACCACCCCCCGGTCTCACAGCCTCCCCTTTTCATCAATCCCAAGGGACTTTACCACCACCCTCCAGATATAACGGACGTGCCAACATCCAATGCCACACCTGCAAACAGTGGGGACATATGGCACGCGAGTGCACCCAAAACCGGGGCAGACCCGCCTGGAACCAAGGCCGACCGAACCCGGCACCAAGGGCTGCTGCCCATCATTATCAACGGGAGCCGGCCACTCAAGAGATGTTGAGCATTCCAACGGAAGAACCCCTGGGAATCTTGCATGAGGTGATGACAGTCCGAGCCACGGATAACCGGCAGCATCATCGACAGCCAGTGACCTTGGAGGGGAAAGAAGTCCAGGGACTTCGGGATTCAGGAGCTACTTTAACCTTGATAGCACCCCATTTGGTCCCTGACTCGGCACACACTGGCGGATCAGTGGCAGTACGAGTGGCAGGGGGAGCAGTGTACCGACTACCCATTGCCAAAGTACATTTGGATTGGGGTGTGGGAGGGGGGACGGTAGAAGTGGGCCTCATGCAAAATTTACCAGCAGATGTTATGCTGGGAAATGACTTGGGCCAGATGACCTCTGCTTTTGTACCCCAGGCCCCATACCAGGAAGCTCATCCAGTGACCACACGACAACAGGCTCGCACCACGGTTCCACCGACACACTCTGAAGCTCCGGTAAGAGACCATGACCCCCACACGACACGTATGTCCTGGGATACCCCGACTAAGTTTGAGGCCGAGGTGAGGTCAGACCCCACGCTACAGGTATACAGGGACAGGGTACACGCTGACCAGGCTGGGCTAGAGGGGGAGCGGTACACCTGGGAGAAAGGGCTACTTTACCGCATTGCTGAAAGAGGAGTGGGAGGGTCGGCCACAGTAACGACTAAACAGTTAGTGGTTCCCCAGAAGTATAGGCAAGAACTGCTTCGGATTGCCCACGACATTCCCCTGTCTGGGCATCTGGGGATGACACGTACCCGATACAGGTTGACCCACGCTTTCTTCTGGCCAGGGATCTCCAAGGATGTGAGGCAATACTGCACCTCCTGTGACATTTGCCAGCGAGTAGGCAAGCGAGGTGACCGCCACAAAGCCAAGTTATGTCCTCTTCCCATTATTGAAGAACCCTTCAGTAGGGTGGCCGTAGATATAGTGGGGCCCTTACCAAAACCCAGTCCCTCCGGGAAAAGATATATTTTAACTGTAGTGGACTATGCCACCCGGTACCCCGAGGCTATAGCCCTCACCAACATTCATGCCGAAACTGTGGCAGAGGCCTTAATGAAAATATTTTCCAGGGTGGGGTTTCCCCAAGAAATCATATCCGATAGAGGCACCCAGTTCACCGCCGAGGTAACCCAACAACTATGGAAGATATGTGGCATTAAGCCAATAGTAAATTCGGCGTACCACCCCCAGTCCAATGGTCTATGCGAAAGGTTTAATGGTACGCTGAAGCAGATGCTCCGTACATTTGGAGAGGCTCATAAAGACTGGGAGCGCTTTCTACCCCATCTGCTCTTCGCTTATAGAGAGGTACCCCAAGAGTCAACAGGGTTTTCCCCTTTTGAATTACTGTTTGGGAGAAGGGTGCGAGGGCCACTAGACCTAATTAGAGAGCATTGGGAGGGGGAGAGTAGCCCAGACGGAACCCCTATTGTATCCTACGTACTGGAGTTCAGGGACCGTCTGGAGGCGCTAACCCAGGCTGTGCGCACCAACCTCCGGGCGGCCCAACAACGTCAGCGCCGCTGGTACGATAGGGGAGCCAGAGACCGCAGCTTTCAGGTGGGACAAAAGGTTTTGATTTTAAAACCGGTCCGCACAGACAAGCTGCAGGCCATCTGGCAAGGCCCATACCAGGTGGTGGAACAGAGATGTGACACCACCTATGTGATTGGCCCCTGCTCAGGGGTAGGGGAGAGACGCATGTTCCACGTGAATATGCTCAAACCATACCATGAGAGGATAGAGGATGTGGCCGCCATATGCGCTTCCGCCTCGGAGGATCAGGAGAATCTGCCACTACCTGACCTCTTAGAACAGGAGGGACAGACGGAGCCCTCCAAGGGGGTTCAGCTGGGGGAGCGGCTAAGCCCTCAGGAGCGTGCCCAGGTACAAGAGCTGATTGTAGCTAAAGGGGCTACCTTCTCCAATTTACCTGGGTACACTCCGCTGGCCACTCACCGAGTCGAGACCCCGGGACAGCTACCTATGCGGCAAACCCCATATCGTGTCCCTGAAGCAGTCAGGACGCATATGAAGACTGAGATTGACGAGATGTTGCAGCTGGGGGTTATCGAACCTTCCGATAGCCCCTGGGCATCGCCAGTAGTGCTGGTACCAAAGAAGGATGGCACGACACGTTTCTGTGTCGACTACCGGAGGCTAAATGACAAAACGGTGTCTGATGCCTATCCGATGCCCCGGATAGACGAGCTGCTGGATAAGATGGCACGGGGCCAGTATCTCACTACCATAGACTTATGTAAGGGATACTGGCAGATTCCACTGGCCGAGGAGGCCATCCCCAAGTCGGCGTTTGTCACCCCGTTTGGCCTGTATCAATTTCGGGTCATGCCATTCGGGATGAAGAACGCTCCGGCAACTTTTCAGCGGATGGTCGATCGGTTATTGGACGGATTCCAGGAATACGCATGTGCCTATTTAGACGACATTGCCATATTTAGCCAGACCTGGGCAGAGCACCTACAACACATAGGGGCCATTCTAGATCGTATTGGAGAGGCAGGGTTAACACTGAAACCCAGCAAGTGTCATATAGGGATGGCCGAAGTGCAGTACTTGGGCCACCGGGTGGGGAGCGGGCGACAGAGACCCGAACCAGCTAAAGTTGAAGCCATAGCTAAATGGCCCACCCCCAGGACGAAAACCCAAGTGCTAGCGTTTCTAGGTACTGCGGGGTACTATAGAAAATTCGTACCCAATTATAGTGCCCTGGCCAAACCCTTGACTGACTTGACACGCAAGAACCTGCCCCGACAGGTTGTTTGGGCCCCAGAGTGTGATCAGGCATTCCAACAACTAAAGACTGCTCTAACTAATGCCCCTGTACTTGCTGCTCCTGATCCAACTAAAAGATTCCTTGTCCATACGGACGCTTCAATGTTTGGATTGGGAGCAGTGCTGAGCCAAGTGGGAGCCGATGGCGGAGAACACCCCGTAGCTTACCTGAGCCGAAAGTTATTGCCACGAGAAGTAAGCTTCGCCGCCATTGAGAAGGAATGCCTGGCCGTGGTGTGGGCCCTCAAAAAGTTGCAGCCGTATTTGTATGGACAACCTTTTTCGCTACTCACAGATCACAACCCGTTGGTGTGGCTAAACCGTGTGGCGGGAGACAATGCCCGGCTGCTGCGCTGGAGTTTGGCGCTGCAGCCGTTTGACTTTACAATCCACTACCGACCAGGGAAGCAAAACGGTAACGCCGACGGGTTATCTAGACAAACTGAACTTGAAAAGTGATCTGTGAAATTACACCCCCGGACATCCCCAAGCCGATCCGTTGGGATCAGACTGTGTATGCCGGCTTGGTTCTGGGGGAGCATTGTGGCAAACCTAGCCACTTCTAGAACGCTGGACGTTACATGTCAAAAGGTTGTCTGTATTCTGCTGGGTCTTATGTGGGCATAGTAATTGGTATGCTGGCAGCCGTAAGCCACTAGCATTCAAGTACTTCGTTTTATGTTGCCCAATCAGTGTTCGGCAGTTTTAAACCGAACTCCCACAACACATAACCCCAGACCCCAGCTATCAACCGACTTTTCCCTCATGCAGCAATGCCTGATGGGAGAATTATCCAAACTGTTAAGTTCCCCATCTGGTCCTCCCTGTATTACCCCTGTTAAATCTATTTGGCTGTTTGGAAACCCCTTGCATGGGGAATTATATAAATATGGAAGCCTGTGAATAAAAAGTCAGTTGACTCTCAGAGCTGTGTGTTGTCCGGTTACTGGGGAGATTTGGGACATTGCCTTACTTGTCAATGCTGACTGTGGATTTACCCTAGTTACCAGCGGAGATCGTGGAGTTTAATATTGTACTCCGCTACAGTAATGACCCGTGACAACCAAAGACTTTGGAAGGATGAGAGATACTCATGTGCCGGCGGCACTAATAACTCCTGGGTCTAAGTCCACCCTGTGCCCTTTTGGGTGTAGGGTGGCTAATAAAAATCATAATTCATGTATTACATGAGATGGGACATTATTGATACTTCATATGGCAGGATACTGGAATATTACAAGTGGTTCATGTTGACTTGAGACCAGGTCAACAAGACAGTGACTCATCCCTCTGTATAATAGGCTTTTAAAATACTAAGTGGCCCGGATTGTGAAAGACATTTCATTCTGTTGAAAAGGTGTTAATTGCATCGGCTCCTGGAAGACCTTTTCATTGTGTGATAAAACTGCTCAAAGCCCTGTGTTAATGTCTCTCTTCAGATGTAATGAATTAGCATGCCAACTATGTTTAGTAAAGGAATGTATTGCTGCTCAGGTGTGGGTCCCTTTGTAGATTGAAGGGAAATTCATTGTGTGATTGTATTTTATTTGAATTCTATGGATAAAGGAATGTGATAGATCTCTATAGTATCGGTGCCAAAATGTCTGCTAGAGAATTAGCCCCAGTGTGAATAGGGGGGTGGAGATTGCATTGTCCTGTGATTAACTGTAACATCTTGTACTGTATAAAAAGCTGAGAAGAAACCAATAAAGTGTTCAGTCATTTGGAAACAAGTACAGAGCAGAGTCTCGTCTTGATTTTGGGAAATGGAATGGATCGTGTATGCAAGATTGTCGCAATGTGTCGGATAAGCTTGTCGTGGTTGGATGGAAGGTCGTAAACTGTGGTGACCGTTACATCCCTAATTAGTAAATCTTTTTCAGGATTTACAATACATTGGGTTAAGTTAGTTCTTTTACCTGTGGACCCTCTGGTGACCAATTTGCCATCATCTGCATCACAAATAACTGTAGTTTCTACATTTAAATATTTAGGCATTCAAGTCACACTACAAGTGAGTGCATATGTAGAGAGGAATATTTTGTTACTTCATCAACTTTTTGATATTGAGGTTTTACAACCATTTGACAAACTGGCAGAGAAAAATCATCTGTCTAATAAATATTTTTTTCAATATCTACAGTTGCTTTGCAGAGTTAGACTACAACTTTTTTATTAAAAGTTAGGCAGTAACTATAAGACGCTCTAAACAAGTACTTATTGGGGATATATACTCTTCCCTACAAAAGACAGTTAGAGCTAAATAAAATGATTTCAGTTTTGGATGTTGGTGTAGGGACTTGGAGACTCTTAGTGACGAGGAGTGAGAGCAAGCTTTGAAAAACATATTCAGAGCTTCCTTAATCTCCTCACTAGTAATGAGCTGAACAGCCCCTGGTTCGGTTTGCAGCAGAACTTGCAAACACGCAAAAAATTGTGGGAACATGCAAACATTGTTAAAGTCTATAGGACACGAATGCGAAAACTCAAAAGTGCACATTTTCAAGGCTTATGCATATGCATGTTATTGCCATAAATAGTGTTTGGGGACCCATTTCCTGCCCCAAGGGACATGTATTTAAAACTTCTCGCGGCTGTAATGAATTACTAGATCCTGGCAATATAGATAACAATCATTGAAAAGAAAATAGCGTGGGGGTCCCCCCAAAATCCATACCAGACCCTTATCCAAGCATGCAACCTAGCAGGCTGCAGGAAAAGAGGGGTGTTGCAGACACTGGCTGCAGGGACCTTTTAGTGATCACATTCACCATGTTATTTGTTACTGCTATATTCCTCTTTTTGTTACATTTTTGACAGACTGTTTTCTTTAATTTGCCCAAAGACTATTCTTAGTTTGTTTAATTATGAACAATACATGATCATTGAAAGAGCTGGCCTCATTGTCCCTTGTGTTAAAAAGTGTATAAAAAGCTGTATTCTGTCCAATAAATCATTCAAGATTCTACAAGCTATTACCGCCTAGACTTGTATTAAATGCAGCTATATTTAATATATCTCTCTGATGGAACAATACATGATCATTGAAATAGCTGGCCACTTTGGCCCTTGTCACATGTGGATCAATGTATAGCATTATACTTGTTTCAGCACAGTGTCATCTGCTGTATGAAGCAGCAATGTTCTGACAGGAAGGGGAAATCACTGCCTGGGGAGGTGTGGCTTGTGCTTTCTCCTCTCTGCCACTGTCTCATGGGGAACTCTTGGAATAATATATGGGGGCCATATAAGATTCCACAGTCAAGGGTCGCAAGTTAATTAAAGTGAACAGTAAAGTCTGGATAGAGATGACAGTGGCAGAGAGCAGAACGCAAAGGGGAGGTGTGGCTTATGCTGTGCTTTCCACTTCCTGTCAGAACATGGCTGCTCCATACAGCAGATGACACAGGCTCACTCTTACTTCCGACTAGTGGGAGAGTGACAGGGGGAGATAGAGAGGGCAGGGGGAGAGAGAGGGGACAGAGAGATAGATGACTTTAGACCACCCTTAAAGAACAGCGGGCCCTTGAAAAACAGTGGGCTCTTAAAGAACAGCAGACCCTTGAAAAACAGCAGGCCCTTGAAAAACAGCAGGCCCCTGAAGAAATTGAAAAACAGCACACGCTTGAAGGACAGCAGGGGCCTTGAAGGACAGTGGGGCTTGCATTGAGAAAGCCCTGTGTACAGACGGCCACACAAAAGAACGTTCTTTTGAATGGCAAGATTGCGGTGACATCATTGTGATTACACAGCCCCTTTTAATTACACAGCCCCTTCTACATTACACAGCCCCCTGCACATTACACAGCATAGTCGGAAGAAAGAGTGAGACTGTGTCTTCTGCTGTATGGAGCAGCCATGTTCTGACAGGAAAGGGAAATCACTGCCAGGCGGAGGTGTGGCTTGTGATTTCTCCTCTCTGCCACTGTCTCAGCGGGAACGCGGTGACGTCATCGCGATTACACAGCCCCTTCTTCATTACACAGCCCCCTGCACATTACACAGCTTAGTCGGAAGTAAGAGTGAGCCTGTGTCATCTGCTGTATGGAGCAGCCATGTTCTGACAGGAAGGGGAAATCACTGCCAGGGGAGGTGTGGCTTGTGCTTTCTCCTTTCTGCCACTGTCTCAGCGGGAACTCTTGGAATAATATATGGGGGGGTCATATAAGATTCCACAGTCAAGAGTCGCAACATAGCTAAAGTGACATAGCTATAGATCCAGTAAAGTCTGGATAGAGGTGACAGTGGCAGAGAGGATAACGCCAGGGGGAGGTGTGGCTTATGCTGTGCTTTACCCTTCCTGTCAGAACATGGCTGCTCCATACAGCAGATGACACAGGCTCACTCTTACATCTGACTAGGGGGAAGCTTTGTAATGTAAAGGGGGAGAGAGAGGGGGCAGGGAGAGAGAGGGGTGGCAGGGAGAGAGAGTGACAGGGGAGATAGAGGGGGCAGGGGGAGAGAGGGGACAGGAGAAAGGGACCACTTTAGACCACCCTTGAAGAACAGTGGGCCCTTGAAAAACTGTGAGCCTTTGAAAAACAGCGGACCCTTAAAGAACAACAGGTCCTTGAAAAACAGCAGGCCCTTGAAGGACAGCAGGGCCCTTGAAGGACAGCGGGGCCCTTGAAGGACAGCAGGGCTTCCTGGCAAGCTTGCCTTGCCAAGCCCTGTGTACAGACGGCCACTCAAAAGAACCGCCCCATTTTTTGAATGGCAAGAATGTGTTGACATCATTTTGATTACACAGCTCCTTCTACATTACACAGCCCCTTCTACATTACACAGCCCCCTGCACATTACACAGCTCAGTCGGAAGTAAGAGTGAGCCTGTGTCAACTGCTGTATGGAGCAGCCATGTTCTGACAGGAATGGATAATCACTGCCAGGGGGAGGTGTGGCATGTGCTTTCTCCTCTCTGCCACTGTCTCAGTGGGAACTCTTGGAATAATATAAGGGGGGGCCATATAAGATTCCACAGTCAAGAGTAGCAACTGAGCTAAAGTGAATAGTAGTCCAGATAGAGATGACAGTGGCAGAGAGCAGAACGCCAGGGGGAGGTGCTTCTTATTCTGTGCTTTCCCCTTCCTGTCAGAACATGGCTGCTCCATACAGCAGATGACACAGGATCACTCTTACATCCAACTAGGGGGAAGCTGTGTAATATAAAGAGGCAGGGAGAGAGATGGGGCAGGGAGAGAGAGGGGGCAGGGAGAGAGAGGGGTGGCAGGGAGAGAGAGTGACAGGGGGCCCTTGAAAAACAGCGAGCCCCTGAATAAATTGAAAAACAGCGGGCCCTTGAAAAACAGCGAGCCGCTGAAGAAATTGAAAAACAGCGGGCCCTTGAAGGACAGCAGGGCCCTTGAAGGACAGCAGGGCTTCCTGGCAAGCTTGACTTGCCAAGCCCTGTGTACAGACGGCCACTTAAAAGAACCGCCCCGTTCTTTTGAATGGCAAGAATGCAGTGACGTCATTGCGATTACACAGTCCCTTCTACATTACACACATGCAATCCGATTCTTGTCCTAACAGAAAAAAAGGTCCTGTGCGTGTTTGGACCGAATGTGGTTCAATATCAGCCATACTATCTGTATGGCTGAAATCGCACCGCACAGACATTGAATGTAAAGTGAACAGCAGTGCGCTGCAAATTACATGCGATGTCTGGCATCGCACAAGTGTAAATCGGGCCTTATAGTTGGAAAAGAAAAACATTTGTATAGGTCCATAATTGTACTTTCATAAACACACAATAAAAATGTGGTATATTTACATTTGAATTGCTTCCTCTTTTATTTAATTCTTTCATGACCCGGGGGGCCTTACCACTTGGCTGCACAAGCCACATTTGTAAGGCTGGAAGGGGCTCTGTGGCTACTTCTTCCATTTATGGTGTGTGTATGGATGTGTAATAGTTGTTTATGTATTAACGTGTCTTCCTAACCATGTATATATGATTTTCTCATTTTCAGATTTATTTTTAGATTTTGGAATTTTCTTTTTTCGAATATCTGGTTTTTAGATTTTTCTAATTTTCGGATTTTCTAATTTCGAAAAAATTAGTTGAACAGATTTTTGTTAATTCAAATAATTCCGAAGTAACAAAAGTGAATTTGGAGCTAAACGATTTGCACGTGTCTAGACTATGGTTGAACAGGTCCAACAAAATACGCACTTGGCTTGTTTTTAGCTGACCTCAACTGAAAGTTAAAATGTTTTTTTTATATAAAGGTGGCACCGATACCATTTTTTTATTTTTTATTAGTGAGTACAAGTGTAACGGTCAGGGGTTAACGCCGTTTACAATTTTCCATTCCACCAAGCACCGACAGCTTATTGACACTCCACAATCCAGCAGACAGGTCCCATTGGATTTCCCCCAAAAAAACAAGACACAGCTCTGTTCTTTGGTTCCAAACAGATTGATCTTTAATGGTAAAACTCAGGCTTTTATACAGTAGAAACCAAAAAGCATGCTTCAGTAATCAAAGGGACAATGGCACACTCCACCCACAACATTATACAATGGGTACTAATGAGCCTCCAATACACATTCCTTTAGTAAACATAAGTCAGACATCTGACCTTTTAGATTGTGCTAATTCATATTCCACATCTATCATCAATAGATCTTTCACACAATACAGTGTTAATTAGCATTACACAATGAAAAGGTCTTTAGAAGCCAGACTGTGGCTCATTTACATGACAGTAGAAGACTTAATTAACCCCTTAACTGTCTGTGTTCCCACATGAATGAATCACTGTCCTATTGACCTGTTGGGTTTAGAATTAACCACCTGTAATATTTCAAGATATCCTGCAATACATTGTGATATATCATTACTGTCCCATCTCATGTAATCCATGATATCATTTCTCAGTCATCCTATGCCCCTAGTGGACATAGGATGACCCTAAACACAAGAGTCATTGGTGAAGCTGAAACAGGAGTACCCCACATCCTTCAAGAGCCTCTGGGTCCCACAGGCCATACCGTTACAATGAGTAATAATACTCTTGGTCAAGTGCTCCCTGATCCCCAGTACCAATACTTTGCGTTGTACTATGTCTGCAGTCTCTGACCATCTTCTGTACTATGTCTGCAGTCTCTGACCATCTTCTGTACTATGTCTGCAGTCTCTGACCATCTCCTGTACTATGTCTGCAGTCTCTGACCACCTCCTGTATTATGTCTGCAGTCTCTGACCATTACTGTAGTGTTTCTGCACTCTCTTACATTTTATCCACAGTCTCTGGCCATCTCTTGTATCATGTACTCAGTCCTTAATCACCAATTGTATTTAATCTACAGTCTGGCCATCTCTTGTATCATGTCTGCAGTCTCTTCTATTGTGTCCACAATCTCTGACCATCTCCTGTACTATGTCTTCAGTCTCTGACCATCTCCTGTACTATGTCTGCAGTCTCTGACCATCTCCTGTAGTGATTCTGCACTCTTTTGCATTGTATCCACAGTCTCTGACCATCTCTTGTATCATGTGCTCAGTCTTTAACCCCCCCTGGCAGTGTTCCCTAGTCTGACTCGGGGTTAAATTTCTGTGCTGTGATCAGCAACCCCAAGTCAGACTTGGGCTCGCCTCGCAGCATCCATAGGCAGGGTTTACTTACCCTGTCCCTGGATTCAGTGATGCATCCCCGCTGTGTGAGCTCGATTCACACAGTGTCTGTGTGTCCCGCCGAGCTCCGCTCCCTGCGACGTTACGACGCACGGGGACGGAGAACCACGCCAAATTCAAAAAAGTAAACAAACACTATACATACAGTATACTGTAATCTTATAGATTACAGTACTGTATGTACAAAATACACACCCCCTTTGTCCCTAGTGGTCTGCCCAGTGTCCTACATGTTCTTTTATATAATAAAAACTGTTCTTTCTGCCTGCAAACTGTAGATTGTCCATAGCAACCAAAAAGTGTCCCTTTATGTCAAAAATGGTTTTAGAGCAGCTAGAAAACAGTGATAATATATTATAATCACTTGCAGAATTAAGCAATAGCGATTTGTGGGGAAAAGTTAAAAAAAAAAGTAATGACAGCGACAATTCTGCAACTGAGCAAATTTCAGTGATTTTGAGTTGATTACATTATTGAATAATTTTTATTATAATTATATTATTATTTGTTATAATTTTTTATAATTATTTATTAAATTATAATTTATAATTGTATTTAAAAAAAATCATACCCGGGATGCCTTTCAGCACCTAAAACCAGAAAGAATCATACCGCCAGGGAGGTTAATCATCCCTTATATTTTATTTACAGGCTCACCATCTCTTGTACCATTTCTGCAGTCTCTAACCATCTCTTGTATTTTATCCACAGTCTCTAACCATCTCTTGTATCATGTCTGAAGTCTCTTCTATTGTATCCACAATCTCTGACCATCTCCTGTACTATGTCTGCAGTCTCTGACCATCTCCGGTAGTGATTCTGCACTCTCTTGCATTGTATCCACAGTCTCTGACCATCTCTTGTATCATGTACTCAGTCTTTAACCACTTAAGGACCCCCGCACGCACATATACGGCCACAGAATGGCTCGTACAGGCACAAGGGCGTAAATTTACGTCCCCGCCTTCGTGCGGTTCGGGGGTCCCATCGGGACCCCCTCCGCGGCGTGCGGGGGTCCCCCTGGCTCTGGGAGCGATCGCCGACGAGCGGGCGGATGTCCGTGTTTTCCGCCCCCCCGCGATCGCTCCCAGCCAATGGGAGCGCTCCCCCTTCGTGTCAGTTCCTCCTCCTGTGTTTACACAGGAAGGAGGAAATGATGTCACCTCTCATCGCAGCGGTGTTTCCCACTGCTGCTGATGAGAGAAGACATCCACAGTAAGTGTGCACCAACACAACACTGACACACACTCACATAGGCACATTAACCCCTTGTGATCGCCCCCCCCCCACCCCCCCTGTCATAGTGTCACTGAATGCAGTGATCTAATCACTGCATTTAGTGTCAGTGTGACAGGCAGTGTAAAATCAGTTAGTGTTAGGTCCAGGATAGCCCCCCCTCCCCCCCTAATAAAGTTTTAACCCCCTGATCACTGCCCTAGTTAACCCTTTCACTCCCTATTGCCAGCATCACTAAGCGATTATTTTTCTGATCGCTGTATTAGTGTCGCTGTTCCCGCTAGGTAGCTATTTTTTTTATTGCGATTTTTTTTTTTTACTAAAGACATGTGGCTGAATTAATTTTGGCCTAAATGTTTTACTAAAATTTAGTTTATTTGATTTTTTTTATAACAAAAAGTAAAAAAATAGTGATTTTTTTCAAAATTGTCGCTCTATTTTAGTTTATAGCGCAAAAAATAAAAATCGCTGAGGCGATCAAATACCACCGAAAGAAAGCTCTATTTGTGGGAAGAAAAGGATGCAAATTTTGTTTGGGAGCCACGTCGCACGACCGCGCAATTGTTTGTTAAAGCGACGCAGCGCCGAATTGTAAAAACACCTTGGGTCATTTAGCAGCGTATGTGTCCGGGTCTTAAGTGGTTAATCACCCCTTATATTTTATTTACAGTCTGACCATCTCTTGTACCATGTCTACAGTCTCTAACCATCTTTAATATCAGGTCCTCAGTCTCTAATCATCTCTTGTATTTTCTTCACAGTCTCTAAACATCTCTTGTATGATGTCTGCAGTCTCTTGTATTTTATCCACAGTCTCTAACCATCTCTTGTATCATGTACTCAGTCTCTTATTATATCTTGTATTTTATCCACAGTCACTGATAAGGATGAGCCGAACACCCCTGGGTTCGGTTCGCATCAGAACCTGCGAACAGACCAAAAGTTTGTGTGAACTTTAGAACCCTGTTAAAGTCTATGGGACTCGAACATTTGCAATCTAAAGTACTAATTTTGAAGGCTAATATGCAAGTTATTTTATAAAATATGTGTTTGGGGCCAGGGTCCTGCCCCAGGGGAGTGTTTGGGGACCTGGGCCCTGCCCCAGGGGACATGTATCAATGCAAAAAAAGTTTTAAAAAACTGCCGTTTTTTCAAAAAGTCATTTAAAATCACTCATGGCTATAATGAAATGTCGGATACCAGCAATGCAGAGAAAAGTAATTCATAAAACAAGAATGCGTGGGGGTCCCCCCAAATTCAATTACCAGGCCCTTTGGGTCTGGTATGGATATTAAGGGGAACCCTGCGTCAAATTAAAAAAAAATTATGTGGGGTTCCCCCCAAATATCAATTCCAGACCCTTCAGGTCTGGTATGGATTTTAAGGGGAACTCCACCCCAAATGTAAAAAAAAAATGCCGTGGACCCCCACACATTTTTTTTTTATGAATGACTTTTCTCTGTATTGCCGGGAGCTGACAATTCATTATAGCCGCGAGTGATTTTAAATTACTTTTTTTCCTTCAGAAATGACACTTTGTGCAGGGACAGTTCTAAACATGGGAAACAAGTGCTACTTTACAGGCATACTATACACCCCCCCCCCCTAGGTACAAAATTTAAAGGAATATTTCACTTTTATTGTTTCGCTTAAAGGAATTATTAAAATCACACATTAAAAGTTCACACAAATTTGCCGCGAACACCCCAAATAGTTCGCTGTTCGGCGAACAGGCAATGTTCGAGTCGAACATGAGTTCTACTCGAACTCGAAGCTCATTCCTAGTCACTGACTATCTCTTGTACCATTTCCTCAGTCTTCATTCACCCCTTTTATTTTATCTACAGTCTGACCATCTCTTGTATCATGTCCTCAGTCTTTAATTATCTCTTGTTTTTTATATACAGCCACTGGCTATCTCTTGTATAAATTTCCTCAGTCTTTAATCACCTCTTGTAAATTATTCACAGTCTCTGACTATCTCTTGTATCATGTACTTAGTCTTTATTCACCCCTTGTATTTTATCCACAGTCTCTAACCATCTCTTGTACCATGTACTCAGTCTCTAATCATCTCTTGTATTTTATCCACAGTCACTGTCTATCTCTTGTATGAAAAATATAAACATATGCACTAGAAACAACTAATTGTGTGATACCTTACTAAGATCAATCCAATAGTGATAATTATTCAAAACCCTGAATAGGGGATATACGTGTTGCCACAGTGGGGTGAGGCACATAAAGTACAGTATATGAATGAAAAAAAAGTGTGAAATTCCATAAATAAATACAAAACTAATTAATCCAGATCATCAATTAGTACTCAATTCCAGAATACCGTCCCTGTAGAGTAGATGGTAAAATAGGGTTAAACAATGTTAATTAGCAGCAGCGTGAGAGTGTCACTGAATACAACAGCTCTGTGAAACAGGTGCCTTATGCTCAGCTTCAAAACACTTCAGTACCTTCAACGACACAGCCTTGGTCATTAGTGCAAAAAACAGGCTTCAGCCCCTCTTCACAATACACCACAGCAGGTGTGGGACATGTAGGAAAAGGGAAAACACAATAGTGTAATACAGCCAGACACGATAATACCGCTGCCAATGCTATGCGCCGATCCACTCACGCTCTCCCCGTCTTTGAATCAAGCCACTCAGTAACGAAAAATGTAGAGGTCCTCACTCGGGAACTTCCGACAGATCTCGTACGGCAAACTCCTCCCCCACGCGTTGCGTCACTTGCCACGTGACTTAATCATGGGTAATGTCCATAGAGCATTCAAGGGTTTCTATTCAGGGTTTTGAATAATTATCACTATTGGATTGATCTTAGTAAGGTATCACACAATTAGTTGTTTCTAGGGCGCATATGTTTATATTTTTCACATTTGTTGTTTGGGTGGTAACCTTTTTCACATACTGCAGTTTTTTACATTTATTTATTAATTTTGTGGTGTATTTTGGATTTAGTAGTGCTGTAGTTCATCAGTTATACTATCTCTTGTATCATTTCCTCAGTCTTTATTCACCCCTTGTATTTTATTTACAGTCTGACCATCTCTTGTATCAGTCTCTAATCATCTATTGTATTTTATCTACAGTCACAGACTATCTCTTGTATAATTTCCTCAGTCTTTAATCACCACTTGTAAATTATTCACAGTCTCTGACCATCTCTTGTATCATGTACTCAGTCTCAGACAAGTGGAGGAAACTAAAAGTCAAGATAGGACATTGCCATAACTCAGTCAGTTTAATTGAGGCAGCCGGATTAGCTACAGGAGCTCACACGGCACACGTCTCCTAGGAGTAGGAGCGTGCGAGCTATAGCTCCAGGCAGGTGTAGCTAGCAGGCAATCAGGGTTCCCCTTTCCAGCCAGCCGCATCTTACCTGGATCCCGGATCTCCTCCACCTCCACCTCCAGCCGCCTCCAGCACTCCTTCCCCCCCTCTTTGGAGCATCTGAGCCATCTGAGCCTTCACACAGCCTTCACACAGGTAATCCAGCCTGTCCCCCCCAGGATCAAGGACGGCCGTCCTTTTCAGGATAACCGCCCAAACCAGACCTGGAAATTTAGCTCCTCTCACCCAGGCCGCAATCGAGGTCCCCCCAGCCCGTACCCACATCCCCCCGCTGTTTCCCTTGCAATTTTCGCCGGTCCGCGCCAGCCACGCTAGGTCCGCGGGAGCCGCGGCTTAGGAAAGTCCGCGGCTTTAACTGCGGCCTAGCGGCGCACGGCCTCAGCATTTTGCATCGCCCCGGTGCTTTCGCCCTAGACCGCACTCAAGGTACCCCCAACCCATCCCTACATCCCTGCCACTGTACCCTGGCTGTTCTCGCCGGTCCGCGCCAGCCACGCTAGGTCCGCGGGAGCCGCGGCTTAGGAAAGTCCGCGGCTTCAACTGCGGCCTAGCGGCGCACGGCTACAGCAAGCTGTATTGCCCTAGTGCTTTCGCCCAACTCACCCCCCCTACCCACAGGTGTCCCCATCCACCTCCCTAGCAGCCAACTACCCCCTCTCTGGGGTTATTTGCACCAAATTGGTGGCCCAGCTTGGTACACCCCCCAAGCAGGAACTACTCCCTTCACATCATCCCCTCACCAGATCATTAGATTTGATCCAGGGTCTCAACCGATCGCCTCTGAGGGATCAGGAAGGAATTTTTTTCCCTGCCCAGCAGATTGGCTTAGCTGAACCAGGGTTTTTTTGCCTTCCTCTGGACCAAATAAAAATATCCAGGAGAAAGGATTCAAGGAATCTACTCCCCACTGCCACCTGACCACCCCCCCCCCCCCCGGCGGAATATGGCCGTCTGGCAATATTCGGCAGAAATCATCTGGGGCCTGAGGCAATTTGCCACGAAGCTACCAGCCGTCACCAAAAAGGCCCTGAGATTTGAGCAACTCTTGAGGATCGATCGTCGATCATCAGGAAAAAAATTTAGCGACCCACCCCAAGCAAAGCACATATCATGTGCTTTGATCAATACAAGATCGGCAGTAAGGCACCGATTAGAAATCCATGATTTCATTCTACAGAACAACTTAGACTGTCTTTTTATTACAGAAAGCTGGCTTACAGCCGACTGTAACACCATTCTTGGAGAACTGGTGCCAGAACACTACCGGATTATCACTGAAAACAGAATAGGGCAAAGAGGTGGAGGACTGGCGGTGATTCATAAGACGCATCTTGTGATCTCTAAACCAGCCCTTCAGCACTCGCTTCCATTTATGGAAACCCTTACTCTCCAACTGCAAACAAACCCCCAGGAGACCGTCCGTATTCTGCTCTGCTATAGGCCACCAGGGCCTAAATCGCAGTTTTTACCCCCATGGTCAGAGTTCATCTCCACTTACGCCATAACCAGCAAACACCTTTTGCTGCTCGGAGATTTCAATCTCTGGGCCAACCCCTCACAAGACCCCGTGGCCGATGCCTGTATCGACCATCTGGAAGGATTAGGCCTTCAGCAACTAGTACATGAGCCCACACATACTTCAGGTCACACACTCGATCTTATCTTCGGACAAAATCTGAAAGTAAGTATTTTGGAAAATGAACCATTGCCATGGACGGATCACCATGCAATTAAATTCATAATTTCCAATACGGCCCTATTGATAAAAACACCCAAGCCAGTGACAACACACTGGTCTAGATCTCAGAAGAAGCTCCATTCGGAACTCTTCAAATCTACCTTGGAAAATAAAATTAAAACAATGCAACCAAGACAAACGGCCGCAGATATTCTGGATGCCATAAATGCAGCCCTACTACAGTCAGCCGACTTAGTAGCGCCAGAACACAAAGTCCTTACCCGGAAAAACAAGGCAGGCTGGTTCAACAACCAGCTATCGCTACTGAAGCAAGAGCGTAGAAGGGCAGAAGCCGTCTGGAAAAGAAACGCTTCCAAGACGAACCTCGCCTTCTACAAAGCAGCAACTAGAAGATACCACATAGAAATCTTCAAAGCCAAGAAAAACTATTTTTCCATGGCTATTAACAGCGCTTTAAACCGCCCCCAGGATCTCTTCAAGCTGGTCTCACAGACCATGAATCCACACTGTCTTGAAGCCCCCAACACAGATACCCAAGAATTTTGCAATGAATTGTCGGATTTCTTCATCAATAAAATTGAGGGAATCCGGGAAAGCATTTCGCAAAACAATACCCCTGAGCTACCACACAGTACCCAGAGGAATACACTACAACCAACAAAGTTCACTTTGGAACCCATTTCCATCGAGGACACAGAAAATATCATCGGCGCATTGCGTAACAGCACTTCGCCTAATGATATCATCCCCACTAAGCTGCTAAAGGAATGTGCCGATATCCTGGCGCCTCCCATTACGCAGCTTATAAACCAGTCATTTAAGGAAGGCATAGTGCCCTCCCTGCTGAAAGAGGGCACAATCCAGCCCATCTTGAAGAAACCTACCCTGGATCCCAAGGACCCAAATCACCGCCGTCCCATAACAATGCTAAACGTTTTCTCTAAGGTAATGGAGAAAGTGGTGGTACAACAGCTGCAACAGCATCTAGATACCCACAACTTACTCGGTCCACTGCAATCGGGATTCCGTCCCGGACACGGGACGGAAACAGCACTGCTCAAAATATGGGACGACGTTCTGGAGGCCGCAGACGAAGGAGAATCTTGTCTCCTGGTTCTGCTGGACCTAAGCGCAGCCTTTGACACCGTAGATCACAAACTGCTACTGACTCGGCTGACTGAGGTAGCCGGAGTCACAGAGAGTGATTTACCATGGTTTTCCTCTTTTTTGGGAAACCGATCTCAAACGGTGAAATTGGGACCGTTCATTTCTGGAAAACGCACGGTGTCATGTGGAGTCCCCCAAGGCTCACCTCTATCACCGGTGCTCTTCAACATCTATCTTCGACCTCTCTTTGAAGTCATCAGTAGTCAACAACTACTTTATCACTCATATGCAGACGATACGCTATTTTCGCATCTGCAATAGAAAGGATCGTCATCTCAGCTTAGAGAATTGTCTCTCTTCAATAGAAAAGTGGATGACTAGGAGTTATCTCAAACTCAACAATTCTAAAACAGAACTTCTTCTGTTTCAGGCCAGTCGCAAGAGCCAACTCACAACAACCTGGACACCTCCGCCCATTCTGGGCCAGATCATCTCCCCTAGCGCCAAAGTCAAAAGTCTTGGGATCATTTTTGACACCCACATGACTATGGACGCACAAATAGGGTCAGTAGTCAGCGGATCTCACCATCTGCTGCGCCTACTCCGCAGACTGATCCCATTTATTCCCAAAGAAGATGTGCCAGTCGTGGTGGGATCAATTGTGAACTCCAGACTGGACTATGCAAATGCTCTCTACCTCGGACTCCCAAAGTACCAAATCGCTCGTCTGCAAGTCGTACAAAATACGGCTGCCAGACTGGTGACTGGGAAAAAACCCTGGGAATCAATCTCACCGTCGCTGAGATCCCTTCACTGGTTGCCGGTAAAAGACAGAATTGCTTTTAAAGCGCTCTGTCTGACCCATAAATGCATCCATGGAAAAGCCCCGCAATATCTTTGCGATAAAATAGAACCCCACAACCCCAATCGCGCTCTGCGATCCAGTGACCAAAATTTGGTCAAAGTACCCAAAGCCAGATTCAAGTCCAAAGGAGAAAGAAGGTTTGCTGTCCAGGGTCCCAGACTTTGGAACGCTTTACCAACCAGCATTCGGTTGGAGGAAAACCACCTGACCTTCAGAAGACAGATTAAAACTCTGCTCTTTTGATGTCAAGAGAGACGGATACAACTAGCGCCCAGAGGCGATTTGGTCCGCATGTGCCGCGCTATATAAGTTTTTCATTCATTCATTCATTCAGGGTTTTGAATAATTATCACTATTGGATTGATCTTAGTAAGGTATCACACAATTAGTTGTTTCTAGCGCATATGTTTATATTTTTCACATTTGTTGTTTGGGTGGTAACCTTTTTCACATACTGCAGTTTTTTACATTTATTTATTAATTCTGTGGTGTATTTTGGATTTAGTAGCGCTGTAGTTCATCAGTTATACTATCTCTTGTATCATTTCCTCAGTCTTTATTCACCCCTTGTATTTTATTTACAGTCTGACCATCTCTTGTATCATGTCCTCAGTCTCTAATCATCTATTGTATTTTATCTACAGTCACTGACTATCTCTTGTATAATTTCCTCAGTCTTTAATCACCACTTGTAAATTATTCACAGTCTCTGACCATCTCTTGTATCATGTACTCAGTCTTTATTCACCCCTTGTATTTTATCCACAGTCTCTAACCATCTCTTGTATCATGTCCTCAGTCTCTAATCATCTCTTGTATTTTATCTACAGTCACTGACTATCTCTTGTATAATTTCCTCAGTCTTTAATCACCCCTTGTATTTTATTTACATTACATCTCATCCAATAGAGCACCTTTGGGATGTGGTGTAACGGGAAATTTGCATATTGAATGTGCAAACGGCAAATCTGCAGCCACTGTATGATGCCATTATGTCACTATGGACCAAAATCTCTGAGGAATGTTTCCAACACCTTGTTGTATCTCTGCCACCAAGAATGAAGGCAGTTCTGAAGTCAAAAGGGGGTCCAACCCGATACTAGCAAGAAGGGCCGCCATCAGGAATTATGGGGCTCCTACACAGCTTCAGGCATGGGCCCCCTGGAGCAGAGAACCGGGGGGTGCTGCTGCCTAAAATTGAGAAGCAGAGGGGGGCTGCCGTGTGAAATTGAAAAGCAGGGGGGGGGGTTATAAAAAGAAATTACAAAAAAGGGGGGTTTGCATTCCGGGACCTCTGGGCTCTTTAATAAAAAATAAAAAAAAAGAAACCTCTGGGCCCTTTAATAAAAAATAAATGAAAAAATATATAAAAAAATAAACATTTATAAAAAAATAAATAAAAAAAAGGGGGTTGCCATCCAGGGGCCTGGGGACCTCTGGGCCCTTTAATAAAAAAAATATAAACAAAAATAAATAAATAAACATGGGGCCCTGGGGACCTCTGAGGCCTTTAATAAAATTATATATATATATATATATATATATATATATATATATATATATATATATATATATATATATATATAATAAAATAATATAAAAAAATGAGGGGTTGCCATCCCGGACCCTGGGGACCTCTGGGCCCTTTAATAATAATAATAATAATAATAATATTATATATATATATATAAAAAGGGGGGGTTGTCATCCAGGGCCCTGGGGGCCTCTGGGCCCCTGGGGACCTCGGAAACCCCTAAAAAAGGGGGTTGCCATCCAGGCCCCCTGGGGACCTCCGGGCCCCTTACAGGTGTACTGCTTGTACCAGGCCCGCCTAGCACGGGGGCCCAACAACCTGAAAAAAAATGACCGATCAGGGTCCCTTAACAGTTAACATTGTCCAGCACCTAACCGCAAGTCCCCCCAGATCCGGCGCCAACATCTAACAACCCATCCGCCCACAACAACACCCCCCCCCCCCCCCGTAATTTTACTTTTTTTGGTATGTTAATTCTTAACAGGGGCGACATTGGCGGCCGCGGCAGGGGAGGGATTATTTTTCATATTTCGGGAGCGGAAGAATACCCCATTCGCGCCCGCTCCTCATGCCATGCTGGCTCATATCCCGGCCAGCGCGTCCTCTGGTGCCACGGAGTGATTCTGATGCCTCTCTCAGCATGAAGAAAAAGCAGTTAGGCGACTCAAGGGGAGCAGAGGAATCCCATGATGATCATCTAACTGGAATAGTTTGTGGAAGACCCTCAAGTCCAGGCAGGATCACCAGGAATATGTGACTCCTTGGGCCCAGCCAACAATTACACAGGTCAGGTGTGTGCTTGCTTGGGGGGAGGGTTAGCTTCAAGATCTACTACCACTGTTTTTTTGTAGAATGGCACCTCTAGTAACACTGCATTACTCTGCTACTCTGCTTGTTTCTGGTAATAGCACCTATACAAGGTGGCATGGGAGTCTTTGTCTGCCCATAACACGTGCTCCCTGCAGAGACAGTGCCACCCATGCCGCCAAATCGCCTATGCCATAATGTGCTGAAGACAGTGCCACCCATGATGATAATCCCATAACGCATGTGCTGCCTTTGGCGGCATGGGTGGCAGTGTCTGCAACACAATACGGCACTGTCAGCAGGTAGCACATGCATTATGGCATTAGCGTCATGGGTGTCACTGTCTGCAGTACATTGCGGCATGGGAGACAGTGCCACCAATGCCGTAATGTGCTGCAGACAGTGCCACCCATGCCGCTAATGTCATAACGCATGTGCTGCCTCCAGAGACAGTGCCACCCATGCTGCCAGTACAATTATGCCATTGGCAGCATGGGTGGCAGTGTCTGCAGCACAATATGGCATTGGCGGCATGGGTGGCACTGTCTGCAGGTAGCATATGCATTATGGGCCATAACGCATGTGCTGCCTGCAGAGACAGTGCCACCCATGCCGCCAATGCTGTAATGTTCTGCAGACAGTGCCACCCATGACGCTAATGCCATAACGCATGTGCTGCCTGCAGAGACAGTGCCACCCATGTTGCCAATGGCATTATGCCATTGGCGACATAGTGAGCACTGTCTACAGCACAATGTGGCATTGGCGGGACGGGTGTCACTGTCAGCAAGCAGCACATGTGTTATGGCATTAGCGTCATGGGTGACATTGTCTGCAGCACATTACGGCATTGGCAAGCGGCTTGGAATGGATGGCACTGTCTGCAGCACAATATGGCATCTGGGGAGGAGCCAGGGGCGTGGCCAGGGTGGGGCTGAAGGAGGGACAAGGGGCGGAGCCAGGGGTGGAGCTCAAGGGGGCCCCGTCTGGTAGATTGTACGGGGCCCCATGATTTCTATCAGCGGCCCTGAAGGTGTAGCCTATAAAGTGTCCGGTGAGTGTATACTCTGGCAAAAAATAAAAGTAACAAGAGGAACTGAAACACACAAAGGTAGGTGATCTCACAGCTGAAGTATCCAGCAGGGCACATTTTAGGGATTAGGTTAAGTCAGGATCATACTTTGGTCACATTCCCATAGACACACTCCAAAACCTTGTGGACAGCATTCCCAGGAGAGTTGAAGCTGTTATAGCTGCAAAGGGTGGAGTCAACTCAATATTGAACCCTACGGACTAAGACTGGGAGGCCATTAAAGTCCATGTGCGTGTAAAGGCAGGTGTTATATTTATACTAGAGTTGGAGTTGGGCTTTAACCACTTCCTTACTGGGCATGTAAACCCCCTTCCTGACCAGATGAAATTTCAGCTTGCGGCATTGCGTCGCTTTAACTGACAATTGCGCGGTCGTGCGATATGGCTCCCAAACAAAATTGGCGTCCTTTTTTCCCCACAAGTAGAGCTTTCTTTTGGTGGTATTTGGTCACCTCTGCGATTTTTGAAAAAAAATACAATATTTTTTACTTGTTGCTATAAAAAATAGCCCAATTTAAAAAAAAAATTCAGTTTAGGGCGATACGTATTCTTCTACATATTTTTGGTTAAAAAAAAAAAAAAAAAAATCGCAATAAGCGACTGGTTTGCGCAAAAGTTATAGCGCCTACAAAATAAGGGACAGAATTGTTATTTTTTATTATTTTTTTTTTTTACTAGTAATGGCGGCGATCTGCGATTTTTATTGCGACTGCGACGTTATGGCGGACACATCGGACACTTTTGACACATTTTTGGCACCATTCACATTTATACTGCAATCAGTGCTATAAAAATGCACTAATTACTGTATAAATGTGACTGGCAGGGAAGGGGTTAACACTAGGGGGTGAGGAAGGGGTTAATGTGTTTCCTGCATTGTGTTCTAACTGTGGGGGGAGGGGGGGTGACCGATCTGTGTCCCTATGTACTAGGAACACAGATCGGTATGCTCTCTCTATGACAGGACGCTGTCATTGTGAGAGCCGGCAATGAGAAATGATCTCATATGTTTACATATGAGATCATCTCTCATTGGCCCATCAGATCGCAAACGGCCACTCTGATTGGCCGTTCGCAGCGATCTGTGATTGGCTGTGTCCAAGGGACACGGCCAGTACACAAGTTCCCCGCTGCGCGCTCTGGAGCGCGCGCTGGGAACGAGGAAAGGGGCTGCCGTGAAAACACGGCAGCCCGGAGATTTAGAACCACCCTGCGGCCATATATACTCGTACGGCCGTAGGGAAGTGGTTAAAAATAAATTCACCACTTAACCCCTGGACCATATTGCTGGTCAAAGACCAGAGCACTTTTTGCAATTCGGCACTGCGTCACTTTAACTGACAATTGCGCGGTCGTGCGACGTGGCTCCCAAACAAAATTGGCGTCCTTTTTTCCCCACAAATAGAGATTTCTTTTGGTGGTATTTGATCACCTCTGCGGTTTTTAGTTTTTGCGCTATAAACAAAAATAGAGTGACAATTTTGAAAATAATTATATTTTTTACTTTTTGCTATAATAAATATCCCCCAAAAATATATAAAAAAATGTTTTCCTCAATTTAGGCTGATACGTATTCTTCTACATATTTTTCGTAAAAAAAAAATTGCAATAAGCATTTATTGATTGGTTTGCGCAAAAGTTTTAGCGTTTGCAATATAGGGGGTAGTTTTATGGCATTTTTATTAATATATTTTTTTTACTAGTAATGGCGGCGATCAGCGATTCTTTTCGGTACTGCAACATTATGGCGGAGACACTTCGGACACTTGACTCATTTTTGGGACCATTGGCATTTTTATTGCGATCAGTGCTATAAAAATGCATTGATTACTATAAAAATGCCACTGGCAGCGAAGGGGTTAACACTAGGGGTGGGGAAGGGGTTAAATGTGTAACCTGGGTGTGTTCTAACTGTATGGGGGGGTGGACTGACTGAGGGAAATGACTGATCTTCTGTTCATACATTGTATAAACAGAAGATAAGCATTTCTCTCCCTGTTTACACACACAGCTCCCGGTCCTCGCTCTGTAACGAGCAATCGCGTGTGCCCGGCGGCAAAAGCACCCGCTGGGCATGCACACGGGAGCCGGGGGCGAGCGGGGGGCGCGCGTGCGCCCCTAGTGGCTGCTGGGCGAGGTGACGTAGAGCTACGGGCTCTCGCCCAGCAGAGCCGACCTGCCGATGTAGAACTGCGGCGGCTGGTCGGGAACCAGTTAAGTCTTAGGCTGCATTCACACCTGAGCGGCAAGTAACGCCGCATACGCGGCTTTACTTGCCGTGCTTCGATTAATTTTTTTTTTTTATTTATTTTATTTTTACAAAGTCTCCCATTGATGTCTATGGCCGAACGCCAATGTCGCCTGAAAAAAAGGGTCCGGGACTTTTTTTCAGGCGACAGGCGTTCGGCGTTTCAGAGATGTGAACCATCTCTATAGACATGAATGGGATTTTTCCCCTCCAGCGGCACGAGCGTCGGGCGACAGGCGTTTTGTCACTCAGGTGTGAATGCAGCCTAATGCCGCATACACATGGTCGTTTTTTGCGATGAAAAAAAAACGTTGTTTTTTAAAACGTCATTTAAATTGATCGTGTGTGGGCAAAACGTAGTTTTTTGTCTTAAAAAAAACGACTCCAAAAAAAAAAAAAAAAAAAAAAAAAAAAAAAAAAACGACTCCAAAAAAATTCCAACATGCTTGAATTTTTAGTGTCGTTTTTCAAAACGTCGTTTTTTGTTTCACAAAAAGTCACCGTGTGTAGCAAAAACGTTGTTTAAAACGACGTTTTTCAACCCACGCATGACCAGAAGCTAGTTATGAAGCGAGCTTCAATGGAAAAGAGTGGTGAACGTAACCTCGCTTTTTGTGAAAAAACGATGGTGTGTATGCAACATCGTCTTTGAAAAGTGACGTTTCAAAAACGTCGTTTTTTACTTCACAGAAAACATCGTTTTTTTTGATCACACAACATTATCGTGTGTACGCGGCATAACAGCAGAGAGATTTCTGTTGACTGAGAATTATAACTTGAACATGAAGGAAGATGTATAGAGACCAGTCTTGTTGTGGCCGGTAGTGTTGCTCACGAATATTCGCATTGCGAATATTCGCTACGAATATTGCATATTCGAGTATTCGCGAATAACTCGAATATCGCGGCGAATATTCGCTATTTCGAATATTCGTATTTTTCAAATTTCGCAATAAATTTCGCATTCGCAAAATTTCGCAATAGCGAAAATTCGCATTGGCGAAAATTCGCATTGGCGAAAATTCGCAATTTTTTTTTTTATAAAATATCACGAATATTCGATATTAACGAATATTCGCGATCGCATATGCGAAATTTCACTTTTTTTTTTTTATAAAATATACCGAATATTCGTAAATATCGAATATTCGTGATATTTTATAAAAAAAAAATAAAAAAATCACGAAATTTCGTATTAGCGAAAATTCGCATTGGCGAAAATTCGCATTGGCGAAAATTCGCATTGGCGAAAATTCGCAATTTTTTTTTTTATAAAATATCACGAATATTCGATATTAACGAATATTCGCGATCGCATATGCGAAATTTCACTTTTTTTTTTTTATAAAATATACCGAATATTCGTAAATTTCGAATATTCGTGATATTTTATAAAAAAAAATAAAAAAATCGCGAAATTTCGTATTAGCGAAAATTCGCATTGGCGAAAATTCGCAATTTTTTTTTTTTTTTTTTATAAAATATCACGAATATTCGATATTAACGAATATTCGCGAATATTCTTCGAAATATTCGCAAAATATCGCGAAATCGAATATGGCGTATTCCGCTCATCACTAGTGGCCGGTGATGATGGATTAGCTCTCAGTCAGGCCCGTTTGTGGGTATAGGAAGCAAGCTGTGTCAGATGTCTTCGGCATTTTGTTTTGCAAAGACTTTTTGGATGTACAGTAAAATACTACGAGGATAATTGACAGTAATACTCAAGGAATAGTAAACCGTAACAGTAGTAACAGTAAAACATTTTTTAATAAACCAGTGGTCTCCAAAATGCAGACCGGGATCGGATGGGGCTCATTGCTTGCCTTTGGGACATTATTCTAGCCACTGACACCAACAATGGGGCATTATTCCTCCCACTGACACCAACAATGGGACATAATTCCTCCCACTGACACCAACAATGAGCCATAATTCCTCCCACTGACACCAACAATGAGACATAATTCCTCCCACTGACACCAACAATGGGGCATCACTCCTCCCACGGTCACCAACAATTGGAAATAATTCCTCCCACTGACACCAACAATGGGATATAATTCCTCCTACTGACACCAGCAATGGGGCATAATTCCTCCCAATGACAACAATGGGGCATAATTACTCCCACTGACACCTACAATGGGGCATTATACCGCCCACTGACACCAACAATGGGACATTTGAACATAATTCCTCCCACTGACACCAACAATGGGTCATTATTCCTCCCACTGACACCAACAATGGGTCATAATTCCCGCAACTGACAACAACGGGGCATTATTCTTCCCACTGACACCTACAATGGGACATAATTCCTCCCACTGACAACAATGGGACATAATTCCTCCCACTGACACCAACAATGGGAAATAATTCCTCCCACTGACATCAACAATGGGGCATAATTCCTCCCACTGACAACAATGGGACATAATTCCTCCCACTGACACCACCAACAGGGCATAATTCCTCCTACTGACACCAACAACGTGGCGAGCGGGGGGCGCGCGTGTGCCCCTAGTGGCTGCTGGGGGAGGTGACGTAGAGCTACCGGCTCTCGCCCAGCAGAGCCGACCTGCCGACATAGAACTGCGGCAGCTGGTCGGGAACCGGTTAAGTCTAACAGCAGAGAGATTTCTGTTGACTGAGAATTATAACTTGAACATGAAGGAAGATGTATAGAGACCAGTCTTGTTGTGGCCGGTGATGATGGATTAGCTCTCAGTCAGGCCCGTTTGTGGGTATAGGAAGCAAGCTGTGTCAGATGTCTTCGGCATTTTGTTTTGCAAAGACTTTTTGGATGTACAGTAAAATACTACGAGGATAATTGACAGTAATACTCAAGGAATAGTAAACAGTAACAGTACTAACAGTAAAACTTTTTTTAATAAACCAGTGGTCTCCAAAATGCAGCTCGGGGATCGGATGGGGCTCATTGCTTGCCTTTGGGACATTATTCTAGCCACTGACACCAACAATGGGGTATAATTCCTCCCACTAACACCAACAATGGGACATAATTCCTCCCACTGACACCAACAATGAGTCATAATTCCTCCCACTGACACCAACAATGAGCCATAATTCCTCCCACTGACACCAACAATGAAACATAATTCCTCCCACTGACACCAACAATGGGGCATCACTCCTCCCACGTACAACAACAATTGGAAATAATTCCTCCCACTGACACCAACAATGGGACATAATTCCTCCTACTGACACCAGCAATGGGGCATGATTCCTCCCAATGACAACAATGGGGCATAATTCCTCCCACTGACACCTACAATGGGGCATAATACCGCTCACTGACACCAACAATGGGACATTTGGACATAATTCCTCCCACTGACACCAACAATGGGTCATAATTCCCCCAACTGACAACAACGGGGCATTTTTCTTCCCACTGACACCTACAATGTGACATAATTCCTCCCACTGACACCTACAATGGGACATAATTCCTCCCACCGACACCAACAACGGGGAATAATTCCTCCCACTGACACCAACAATGGGGCATAATTCCTCCCACTGACAACAATGGGACATAATTCCTCCCACTGACACCACCAACGGGTCATAATTCCTTCCACTGACACCAACAACGGGTCATAATTCCTTCCACTGACACCAACAACGGGGCACAATTCCTCCCACTGAAACCAACAATGGGACATATTTCCTCCCACTGACACCTACAACGGGACATATTTCCTCCCACTGACACCTACAATGGGACATGATTCCTCCCACTGACACCAACAATGGGGCATAATTCCACCCACTGACACCAACAATGGGACATCATTTCTCCCACTGAAGCCAACAATTGGCGACTATTTCTTCCTCTAATACCATAGATGGGGAATTGTTTACTCCCACTGGGTACAGTCTGCCCCCCCCCCTAAAATCTTAAGGACAGTAAACTGGCCTCTTGTTGAAAGTTTGATGACCTCTTATATAAATTATGGGCTTCAGTGTTTCAACTTTGACAGTTGTGTGCAGTTCCAATGCCATTTAAGACCCCCTTTAGGGTTTCCACTAAAGCCTGGTACACAGGATCAAATTTTCTGCTGACAAAGTGTAGGACTTTTGTCCGAAGGGCGTTAGCCACAAACTTGTCTTGCATACAAACAGCAAACAATTGTTGGCCAACAAACACAAAACTATGTGTTTTTCAGCTCTTTAGCGCCACCCTTTGGCCAACTTCTGCTAATGTTGTGTTATGGTGAGCATTGCTTCCGATCATGCATGTTTGTACTTTTGAGTTTTGTCCGACGGACTTGTGTGTGCACGATCGGAAAAAGAATACCAGCTGCCGCTGTCTTAACAACCAATGACTGATTTTTTTATTTCTGGCATCCTTACTTACTGTGCAGTGGCGGACCGTCCATAGGGGGCGCAGGGGCGCCGCCCCCCCTCCCCCAGAGCCATTAAAAAAAAAAATTCTCCCAAGCGTCTTCCAGGACAGCCCATGAGACCTAGGGCTCCTCCCACCAGGACAGGAAACACGTTAACCCCCACCAGATAAAAGGGCGGTCCTCCAGGCCCCATGCCAGTATTAGTGTTTCCTCCGGACGGGGGGTAACATGTTTCCTGGAACTGGTTCCCCTAGGTCTCTAGAGCAGGGCTCCTGGAGCTGTGCTGGAGCACAATGGGTGAGTGTTTGTTTCCTACCTCTTCCTACCCAGAGCGGCACATCCATCGGGGAGTTGGTTTGTGGCTGCTGTCCCTGTTCTCGGTGCATGGGGAATGTCTGTACCGTCATGGTGTCCGTGCTCCCCCTGCAAAGAATCGCTGGTTCTTTTTTCAGCGCTGCGCTGGAGCAGCAGAGTGGCTTTTCCCCTTCCAGTACAGCCAGGCTAGAACATGCAGGGGAAGGAGGAAGCCGCGCGGCAGGAAGGGGCGGAACTTGCGTTCCACGCTGGTTCAGGAAGTCCCGGAGGGGTCACTTCCGGGGCGTATGACGTCATTGGCGGGCGCTGGAGACGCTGGTTCCTGTCTCAAAAAACGGCGCGAACAGGGACGCTGGGTGACTGGCGTTTTTAAAAAGCGGTAACCCAGCACAGGCTGCGGACCACGACGGGGGCAGGATGGACTCCTTTGAAATTCCTGCACAGGCAGTGGAATCAAGCCCAAACGCCAGCTCCTCACAGGTAAGCCTGAAGTAATACTTTCTTCTTGAACAAACCTGTGAGTGTCTTTTCTTCCCCTTGTAACTAGTAAGGACTAGGTGAAGGGTGCATATTTTTCTTTTCTCCTGCACGGGGTGTGATGGAGGGTATGTGGCAAGTGTATTTATAGGGTTATTTGTTCTCTTGCAGGCCAAGATTCAGGACAAAGCCCAAGCGCAGCCACCAAAAAGAAAGTGTGCAGTGTGTGGTAGTAAACTGAGCTCCTCATGGAGTAAACCAGTTTGCCGCTCCTGTATTTCAGGCCTAACTAAAGATGAACCGGTAGCCTCATGTCAGAAAATTCTGACTTCAGTTAGTGATGAGCTTAAATCTACCTTTAGCTCTTTCAGAAATCGAATTGATAAATTGCAGGCTCCCTCAGAGGGTCCGTCTTCAAGCAGAAAATCCACAGTTAGTAACATTACACAACAGAATGTGGAGAGTGAAGACTCTGAGACTGAAGCTAGATCTACCCGTTCCTCTCCAGAGGAATCAGGGTCAGATTCAGGGCCCAGGGATAGAGAATCCTCTAGGGGCTCAAGATTTAAGTTGTCTCTGGAAGAAGTGGATAGCTTATTAAAGGCCATTTATGCAACTCTGGAAATGGAAGAGGAGGAGGTACATTTGTCTAAACATGACCTTATGTACAAAGGTTTGCACAAAAAGAAATCTAAAGTTTTTCCTGTGCACAGTTCCCTCCTTGATACTATCAAGCTGGAGTGGGAAAATCCAGAAAGAAAACCTTTCTTTTCCGGTAACCTAAAAAGAAGGTTTCCATTTGATGAGGATACAGCGCAGCCGTGGAATAAAAGTCCAAAGTTAGACGCACCTCTTTCAAAAGTTTCAAAAAATTCGGACTTAGCGTTTGATGATATGGGTACGCTTAAGGACCCGATAGACAAATGAGGAGATATTCTCCTTCACAGAGCCTGGGATTCAGCTATTGGAAATCTCAAGCCGGCTCTGGCCTCCACTTGTGTAGCCAGAAACCTGGAAGAATGGCTTACACAGATAAAAAACCATCTGTTGGCAGGTACCTCTAGGGAAGAGATTCTGAAATCCTTTCCGATTCTTTTTAATGCTGTGGGTTTTCTAGCAGACACTTCCGCAGAGTCAGTAAGAATGACGGCTAGGACTTCGGCCTTAGTGAATTCAGCCAGAAGAAGCCTTTGGCTTAAAACCTGGTCAGGCGATGCAGCCTCTAAATTACGCCTATGTGGGCTTCCCCTAACGGGGGATCATCTTTTCGGCCCAGGGCTGCAGGAAGCACTGGAACGTACGGCCGATAGAAAAAAGGCCTTTCCAGAGAACAAAAAGAAACAGACAGCCAGAAAAAAAATTCGTAGCCAATACAGGCAGCAGGGTCCTAGAGAAAAGGACAATAGGCCCAAGAAGCATTGGGACGGGCACAAGGGCAAAGGTAGAGGGGGTGTTTTGTTTCGCACACCTCAACAGCCCGCCAAGCCACAGTGACCAGCATCTCCCTGTGGGAGGAAGATTGAGGGCCTTTCTCCCACAGTGGGCAGCAGTCACTTCAAGTCCCTTCATCCTGGATCTAGTGGCAAAGGGATACAGGCTGGAATTCTCCTGCCAACCACCAGAGCGACTATTGATCACCTCTCTTCCCAAAGATCGGGAGAAAGCGAGGGCTCTGGGTCTCCAAATAGGAGACTTGCTAGATCAGAAGGTCCTGGTTCCTGTTCCCCAATCAGATCAAGGCAAGGGGTTCTATTCCTATATTTTTGTGATCAGAAAGCCGTCAGGAAAGTATCGGCTTATTCTGAATCTTCGGTCTCTAAATCGATCGATCAGGTACAAGCATTTCCGGATGGAGACAGTATTCTCAATCCGAAATCTGCTTTACCCAAACTGCTTCATGGCCACTTTGGACTTAAGGGATGCTTATCTACATGTCCCGATCCATCCAGCATTCCAGAGATTCCTGAGGATAGCGGTCAAATTGGGAACAGGAATCCGGCACTTTCAATTTCAAGCCCTCCCCTTTGGTCTGTCTTCAGCCCCACGCATCTTTACAAAGGTGTTAGGGGAAGCGCTGGCTCCGCTAAGGTTGAAAGCAATAACTGTCATCCCTTACCTGGACGACCTGTTAATAGTGGCAGATTCTTACCAGAAATTACTAGGAGATCTCCAGACGGTACAGGACTTCCTTCAGTCCTTAGGCTGGCTCATAAACAGGGAGAAGTCTTCCCTAAATCCAGCTCAGAGGGTGAAATATCTGGGCTACGACATCTGCTCAGTAAACCAGAAGGTTTTTCTCCCGGAGGAAAAGGTCTCCAAGATGGTGCAAGCAGTTTCAGCTCTACAGACCAGTCAGTTGGTCACGCTGAGGGAGATTTCAAGTACTGTAGGTCTGATGACCTCATGTTTTCCGGCAGTGCCATGGGCAAGATTCCATCAAAGACCGTTGCAGATGTTTCTCCTGAGAAACTGGGATGGAGATGTAAGGTCTCTGCAGTCAAAAGTTCTGTTACCTACCAAGGTGAAAAGAAGCCTATGGTGGTGGAGGACACATCTTCACCTAACAAGGGGCCTGCCATGGTCCATTCCTGTGTCCAAAAGGATCACGACGGACGCGAGTTCCTGGGGATGGGGGGCCCACCTCAGCGACCAGGTCGCACAGGGAAAATGGTCTGGGAAAGAAGCCAAAGCTTCATCGAACCAGAGGGAACTACTAGCGGTTCAGAGAGCCCTGCAAGCCTTTCAGTCGGAGATCAGGGGTCACAATCTCCAGATCCTATCCGACAATATTGCAACAGTGGCGTACCTCAACAAGCAGGGAGGCACGAGGAGTCGGATACTTCAAGAGGTTGCTCAGGGAATTTTTACTTGGGCAGAAGTAAATCTAGCCTCAATATCCGCTGTGCACCTGAAGGGGACGAAAAACTGCCTGGCAGACTACCTCAGTTGCCACAGGGTGGAGCGAGACAATTGGTCGCTTCATCCAGAAGTATTTGCAGAGATCACCAACAAATGGGGTTGGCCCGAAGCAGATTTGTTCGCAAATCGGCTCAACCGCAAGACGGAGGAGTTCTTTTCTCTGAACCCAGAAGATCGATCACTGGGGATCGATGCGCTGGCGAATCCGTGGCCATTCGACCTCTGCTACGCCTTCCCGCCGATCAGGCTTATTCCAGAAGTACTCCGGAAGTTTCTCCTAGAAGAAACGGACCTAATTCTGATCGCCCCCTTCTGGCCCAAGAGGTCATGGTTTTCCCGGCTACAGTCTCTGGTCTCGAAGCCTCCATTGAGACTTCAGGAGAGAGAGGACCTGTTATCTCAGGGTCCAGTGTCACACCCACAAGTAGTGTCCTTAAGCTTGACGGCTTGGTATCTGAAGAGAAGATACTGAAGGCTCAGGGGTTTTCTGACAAAGTGATCAAAACTTTGGTGAATTGCAGAAAACCAGTCACTAGAGCCATATATTCCAAGGTTTGGAAAAAGTTTAATTCATGGTTGTCTGAAAACCAAAGATCAACGCATGATGTTCCTTCTATTTTGGAATTTTTTCAAGAGGGTGTCGACAAGGGTCTTTCGGTTAGTACCTTGAAAGTACAAGCGGCAGCTATTAGTGTTTTCCTCCAGGTTTCTCTTCTGGAAAATCCTACGGTAGCGAGATTTTTTAAATCCATTTCCAGGGCCAGGCCAGTAGTGATAAGAAGTTGTCCAACTTGGGACCTGTCCCTGGTGCTTCAAACTCTGGTAGAACCTCCTTTTGAGCCCTTAGAGGATATTTCTGTTAAATTACTTACCCTAAAAACTATTTTTTTGGTAGCAATTACCTCAGCTCGTAGGGTAAGCGAGTTACAGGCTTTGTCAGTAAGGGAGCCATTTCTCACAATTTTTAAGGATCGTGTCGTGTTAAAAACGGATCCAGGGTTTTTACCCAAAGTAGCTAGTGCATTCTACAGATCACAGGATATTGTACTGCCATCCTTCTGTAGTTCACCGCAGGGTGATCAGGAAAAGAAATTTAGTTTTTTAGACGTAAGAAGATCCCTTCTCATCTATTTAGAGGTCACAAAGACCTTCAGAAAGACAGACGCTTTATTTATCCTTTTCTCAGGCACACACAAGGGTAAGAGGGCATCTAAAGCCACATTGGCTAGATGGATTAAACAGGCCATCTCAGAAGCCTATAAAATTAAAGAAATTCCTACCCCTTTTGTTACTGCGCACTCAACGAGAGCTTTGTCCGCGTCTTGGGCTGAGAGGGCTGGTGCTACACCGGAACAAATTTGCAAGGCTGCCACATGGTCCAGTTATTCGACCTTCATGAAACATTATCGCCTGGATTTGCTATCTGCTCAAGAACAGGCGTTTGGTCGAAAGGTCCTTCAGGCAGTTGTCCCACCCTAGACTGGTAAGTTCTGGCTCATCGTCTCATGGGCTGTCCTGGAAGACGCTTGGGAGAAAAGATGAGTTAGGCTTACCGGTAACTCCTTTTCTGAGAGTCTTCCAGGACAGCCGGATTCCCACCCGGTTTTTGTATGGAAGTTATGTGTATTTATGCATATGTTTTTCAGGGAAGTCCTACGGTTCTCGAGAAGACTGGCATGGGGCCTGGAGGACCGCCCTTTTATCTGGTGGGGGTTAACGTGTTTCCTGTCCTGGTGGGAGGAGCCCTAGGTCTCATGGGCTGTCCTGGAAGACTCTCAGAAAAGGAGTTACCGGTAAGCCTAACTCATCTTTTTTATTTTTTTTGTCCCTTTAAGAAAAAAAAAAAAAAAGGTCCTTTAACAGCACTACTATGTGCAGGGTGGGCGCAGGTCACAGTTCACTGCTATAGCGTCATTAAAGCGTCATGCCAATGCAAGCAGGCAAGACGCTTCATTTGCAGTTTTTTCTTAAGCTCTGTGGCTATGTGCTTTGCACCACGAGCCAATCACAATCCAGTGTCTCCATTCTCTCCACTCCAATTGGGTCTTGCTGCTTCCTCTCTGCAGAAGGAAATGGGCGGTGCTTTCCCCAGGGCAGTGTTACTTTCGTTTTTGGCTCCAAAAGAAATCTAAGGTAAGTAACTTATTTAAAACACTTTATTTGTCTGAGTCTCATTGTCTGTCCTGTCCAGTGTCACTGTCCACCCCATCCAGCAGCACCTTGTGCTGTATGCTCAGCCTGTACTGTGATCGGGCTGGAGGAAGGGGAACAGAGAGCCGTGCTTCACATCTCC